>JALLBK010000155.1:0-28614 GCA_036940085.1 Discostella pseudostelligera
TTCCATCATTCAATCGAATCACGACGACAGAACCGCGAGCCGCGAGAAAAGAGAGAACCCGCCATTTCCCTCCCCGCCATTTTTATCACTGCTTCCCGCCAAATTAGACAGACGACCGCAGCCAGACACCCCGACCCAGACAGACCCACTCACCCACCACCAACGCAAAATCCATCACCATCACCAACACAGAACAAAATGGCGATGACGATGACCCGGATGTCCGACATAGGCTACTACGCTACTACTGTTCCACTATTCCAGCACCAACTAGACTATTGACTGCCCGCCCACAAACGATCAATACAGCACGAGAATGACAAAGCTTGGCGCAATCCGCTGTCTCATATTTATAGTATCATTGATAGAGATCGAGGCCTTTTCGTCGTCTTCGTCTGGGACGGTGCACCTACCAATAACAGCAACAACAACGACAAGGCGTCGGCATGATTACAGCATCAGCACTCGCATCCAATCCATGGTATCCGACGAGGAAGCCGAACTCCTCCTCGCCGATTTCTACAATGAAGAAGACTTTGAAGATGAAGAGTCACTCCAACAAAAACAGCGACAGCAGCAATCCCAACAACCGATACGTCGATTCAAACGTCCCAAGAAGGTACCACTCATCGCCGTCGTGGGTAGGCCCAACGTGGGCAAATCTGCCTTAGTCAATCGTCTTGCTGGTCAACAGTCGGGGGGTGCCATTGTCGCCGATGAGGCGGGGATTACCCGTGATCGGACATACCGTAACGCTGACTTCCTCGGGGAACAATTCCAACTCGTCGATACTGGTGGACTCGTCTTTGATGATAACGATGCTATATTCGCAAAAGAAATTCGTGAACAGGCCATGATTGCAATTGAAGAGAGTTCAGGTGTTATATTTGTGGTCGATGGACAAGTTGGATTGACGGCATTGGATGAACAGCTGGCGATATTCTTGCGGAAGGAGGTGACGAAGAAGATGCCGGTGATACTTGCCGTTAATAAATGCGAGAGTGACAAGAATGGGGCGGTAAGTTTTTCGATTATGAATATTGTAAATGCAGTGTCTCTTTCATTCATCAGATAATTCACTTATTCCACTTTCATCTCATGTCTCAAACATAGTATCTGGCATCACAATTTTGGAATTTGGGCTTAGGAGAACCGCATGCAGTGTCGGCGCTGCACGGTGTGGGCACAGCGGAATTGTTGGAGGATATGTTCGAGGGAATTATTGAGAAGGGGTCCGCAATTAAGGGGTTCGGTACGAAGGTGAAGGAGATGGAAGCGGCGCAGCAGGCTTTGATAGCACTCGACAAAGCCGAGCCATTGGAGGGAGAGGATGAAACGGATGTATTTCTTCGTTTGTATGGTGTTGGGAGGAATGGTGATGATGTCATTAAGCGATATGAGGAAGCCATGTCTGCTTTTGATGATGTGCCTACTATGGTGAGCGAGGATGAAGTGTGTTCATGCATTGACCGGAAATCGAGTACCCATGGATTCTGACTAACTGATTGCTTCCATCACCCGTGCTCATCAAAAACATCGCAGGAGGAAGTCAACATTGCAATTGTTGGTCGTCCTAATGTGGGAAAGTCTTCTCTCCTCAACACCCTCTTCGGTTCCAACCGTGCGATTGTGAGTGATATTGCTGGTACAACCCGCGATTCCATCGATGCAATTATGGAGCGTCCTCCCCCCGCATCCAGACCAGATGATTTGCCTACCATCTATCGCTTCGTCGACACTGCTGGTATTCGCCGAAAGGGCAAGGTTGAGTTTGGTCCAGAGTTTTTTATGGTCAATCGCGCACTACGAGCGATGCGTCGTGCCGATGTCGTTCTCCTAGTGCTGGATGCTACCGCGGGTGTGACGGAGCAAGACCGTGTGCTGGCGCAGAAGATATCTGCCGACGGACGAGCCTGCGTCATCATTTGTAATAAGTGGGATGCCGTCATCGATAAGGATGACAAGACATATGACAAGTCGGTTAGGTACTTTCGCGAGGAGTTACCCCAAATTCGATGGGCGCCCATCCTATTTGTATCTGCTGCCACTGGCCAACGCTGCGGAAAGATTTATGATGCTGTAGATGCGGCAGTTGTGGCACACCGTAGGCGAATTTCTACATCTGTGTTAAATGAAGTGTTGCGTGATGCGGTTATGTGGCAGCCACCTCCCTCGCGTAGGAATGGAGCTCAGGCGAAGATATATTATGGAAGCCAGGTCTCGACCCGCCCACCTACGATTGTCGTATTTGTAAATGATCCAAAGCTCATCAATGACAATTACCGAAGGTATTTGGACAGAAAGATGCGTGAAAGTCTAGATGGATTTGAGTCAACCCCTATTCGGTGGATGTTCAGGGGGCGTCGTGTCCGAGATGTCACGAGGAACATGAATGGAGCACCGGGTGATGGCGGTACTGGTACCAGCTTTCCTTTCCCACATGCTGCTTAGGTGTATTGCCATGGTCACTTCCAGTAAAATCAGACAATATTGCATCATAGTTTGATCAAATCTCTAGTATTTATTCATCAATAACGCATCCGTCGTAATCAATGGGACCACCATCATGAGTAATGTTCAGGATTGTTACAACAATTTAGGATTCTGGAGCACCACCAATAGAAACTCTTTGTCTGGAGAAATCTAGATGTGGATATATAACATCAGAGCTGCAACAAAATCATAAATCATTGCACGATCATATCAAATGATATTCACTAACCATAATTTCACGATGCTTTGAGCGTATCCGAAGGAAAGTGAGCTCATCATCATCTTGGCTGAGTATATCTACAATATGCGCCGCTTTTGAAGTTAAATCTGATAGTGCCTTTGCATGAGTGGTGGTTTGTTCCTCGTCTAATGTTGATTGGATGATCGATCCTAATTGTTCCAAAGATTATATCAATGTTAAACACAGATGAAAGACGGGTAAATGCAAATCATCATACAGCATGCACATCGTACCTCGACGATCCATAATAATGACACCCTCGATTCCTTTGTGCGAGGCGATTCGAGCGATCGTTTCTTCCATTTCAGCAATTGTGGAAGACTCTAAAGCCTCGGCGGAATTCATTTTACTTTGGTTGTAGGAGTACAGGAGATGAAATGGTAATGGTAGGTAATGTGCTGCTGGCGATGTCTTGTCTCCTTGTCCATGGTCCACATCATTCGTTTCGGCTTTCGGGGCGCGCCCGCTGTTTTAGGGGAGTGGCCCCGCAAGCCCCGCGGATGGAGTGGCCACGTCGCATGTCGGCGTCTGTCCGGCGTAGGCGGCGTCATCCTACGTCATCATCACGAGATATATCACGAGCGAAGGGTGCACCAAAAATTAAGAGAGAGGGAGAGGCACAAAATCCACCGACACAACCACAAGTACGTGTTCCGGATTCGACCATGGCGATGGCGACGACGGAGCAAAACGAAGCCAACTCTCGTTAGCATTTCCTCCCGGAGTGTCACTTCATTCTCTCTTCTCTCCAAAATCATAATATCCGTCCACCATACATATCGTTCCCGCGACATACATTAATAACATCATGAAGTTTCTATCAGCAATCTTCCTCGGAGCATTGGCATCGACCGCCTCAGCATTTGCCCCCGCCACACCGCTAAATGTTGCCACCACTCGTCGTAATTCTTCCCAGCTTCGCATGGTCGCCGACGATGCCAAGGTGTGCCTTGTAACAGGTGCATCACGTGGACTTGGAGCAGCAATTGCGCTTGAGTTAGGAAAGGCCGGACAGAAGGTTGTGGTGAACTACGCTGGAAGTAAAGACAGAGCCTTGGAAGTTGTCGAACAAATCAAGGCAGTGGGTGGTGATGCTATCGCTGTGCAGGCTAACTGTGAGTTTCTGTTGTACATGAATCGGAAATCATTAAAGTGATTTGTATCTCATGCACTTCATATCGCTAACTGGGTCATACCAAATATGCAACAGGTGCTGACCAGGAGGATATCAAAAAGATGTTCAGTACAATTGTTGACGAGTTCGGCACCGTCGACGTCTTGATTAACAATGCTGGAATCACACAAGATGGATTAGTCATGAGAATGAAACCAAAGCAGTGGCAAGACGTGATTGATATTAACTTGACTGGTGTTTTCTACACCACTCAAGAGTTCTTTAAACTTGCATCGAAGAAGAAGATGAGTGAAGGAGCTGGACGCATCATCAACATCTCATCAGTAGTCGGACAGATGGGAAATGAAGGACAGGCAAACTACGCAGCTGCCAAGGGTGGTGTTATCGGACTAACCATGTCTAATGCTAGGGAGTTTCCCAGTCGAGGAGTCGTCGTGAACTGCGTGTGCCCCGGGTATATCCAGACGGAAATGACTGACATCTTGCCCGACGCAGTTAAGGACGCTGTTTTGAAAAAGATCCCCTTGGGACGCATGGGAAAGCCGGAGGAAGTTGCAGGAATGACACGGTTCCTTGCAATTGATCCAGCTGCTGCATACATTACAGGACATTGCTTCAATGTTGACGGTGGTATGGCAATTGGCGCTTAAGGTCTCAGAAATCAGAGAATTAAAGTTGTCTAAATGAATTCCTAGTTGTGTAGATGTTCATTACAAGCTTAATGACTAGACAAATCAATGTATCACTCTATCATTTAGTTTCATCGAGCATTGACACTCCGAAGTGCAGAACAAATTATTGCTGTTACGACTTGTCAACGACAATGTCGAACACGATGCAAATTGAAAAGAATATCATCCCAACCTTAGAAAAGACCTGCATATGCAGCAGCAACAGCACACGCAAACGATCCAGCCCAGCACAAGTTCATTTGCACCCCAGCCGCCTTGGCAAACGTTTCGTCCTCCTCGGAATCACCACTCCTTGTACATTTCTTGGACATACCATCGGCACATGCCGCCAACGCCCATGCCAATGTCAATCCATACGCCGGAGCCGATCGCGCAATTGTTAACCCAACTCCGAGAATTGTTGCCGCCAATGCCGATGAATGTCCTAATGCAATTAATGACCGTGTCGATGCCGACTCGTCAGAGCCAAGAGACCCATTTAGATTGACCAATGTTGCAGCGCTAGTCCATCCAAAATGTATCGTCAATGGTAATAGCAAATGAGCGAGCATCGTAGGTTCCGAAGCCAATACAGTTGACGATGCCGATTGAACCAAATTCAAGCTGTAGGCAGTTCCAGCTAACATTCCGACACTAATGTACCTTGTCCAACAACCCTGGAGGTACGACGGACGAAAGGAGGCACACCAAAGTGATTGAAATAAATTAGCAACAAGGAATGGAGCGGTAACTTGCGGAAGTAATGCCGTGGTAGTTGGATCGGATGCGAATAGCTGCGCGGCAACAAAGGCAGCCTCGCCAATGTAGATGGGTGCCCAGATGGCAAATGCCCACCCGGAGGGGTTGACGAGAGTTCGACTGTGATTGAGCTTGAGTGTTGAGGATGGTTCGTCTTTCGAAAGGAGTGAATTGCTCTCATTATTGTTGGATTTGGTAGCATTTTTAGGAAACTCTTTCATCTCTTGACCGTCAAGTCGTCCAGGAATTGTGACGGCGATGACGTTCGTGGCGAAGGCGGCGGCATTGAGAGTCTTCAAGAGTGTTAGAGATGCCGACGAAGAGAGCGCAGCATCTAGAAACGGCAGACCGATGGAGAGGGTGGCGCCTGCCATTGCCACGAGGGGCGGTGAATTCAATGTTCGTAAGCTCATTTTGTTTTGTTATGGGGGCGGAAGTGGAAGACGGGGTGCATGCCGTGGTCGATAAAATAATGGTGCGGTGGAGCTTCGGCTCTATCCAGGTGCGGGGTTCGGGTTCGGCCGGGTAAAGGTATAGATTTGGCGCGCCTCGCCCCGCCAAAACGTGTCACCGTCGACGGACGGCCGTACCATAGTTAGGTAGCAGACCGCAGACACCGCACCGCCGCGCCGCACCGCAGACGAAGACCATGACCATCTGCTTCCGCCGCCGCTACCAAAGCGCCAAACCATTTTCGACCCTATCACTACGAACAATACAATGTCGGGAGGAAGATTAATACGTCCGCCATTTATCGATCCAGCAACGGGGATTGCGTATGATACTTCCAACAGCGAATTCGAAGGTTACCTTACTAAACAGTCGTTGTGGCTTCGGGTGAGTAGTTTCATTATGTCGGTGTTCGTGTCTCCAGCTGTTATTCGGCTATCGAACGGAGACAATTGTTACTTGTTACGTTGTTGTTGTTTTGATTCAAATGAATCTGAATTCTTCATTTTCTCAACCAATTCTCTTCCTTTTACGGCAAACACAGGATTGGCGACGACGATACTTTATTCTCAAGGGGAACCGATTATTTTTTGCCAAATCTCCGTTGGAACCACCCCATGGTATGATCGATTTAAGTCGATGCACTACTGTTAAATCGGCTGACTTGAAATCACATAAGAAGCATAGCTTCGAAATTAGTACACCGGAAATGACGTATTTACTTTATGCAGGTTGGTTACTTTTGCAATTCATTTGACATCCAATTTATCTTCATTCATTTCTCACATCACTGCTATTTCATCTCTTTGTCATGTCAAAGATGATGAAAAAATAAAAGACGATTGGATCGGATCAGTCGGTAGAGCTATTGTACGGTGCTCAAGTACCTATGTTTCGAGAAATAAACAGGGAGGAGGAGGAGGGGGCAATGGTGGTGGTGGTGGTGGGGGACAAGCCGGTTTAAGCAATGATGCGTACGAGGATGATTCCGATGATTATTCAAATTCAAGCAACAACCCATATTTCAATGATTAGTGCATGTGTCGTTTTTTTCGGTGGTTCGACTGACGAAGCAAGATAGATTGGCTCATCCATTTGCGTAAGTCAGGGGTCGGAAGACATTGACTGAGATCTGTTAAGACATCATTCGATTACGAGAGGAATATCAACCGAATAGACGTAAATTTCTTTTGCTTGGCACCGAATGTGGAAAGTTGAAAATCAAATCAATATCAAGACGAATACTATCTAGAGGTATGAAGCAAACTCGGTCGAAAGGAGCACAACACAACAAGTTAATGGCGACTTCACTGCTTTACACCATGGATGCTATGGGAAGTTGTAATTTCAATACTTCTAATAATGTCGGTCGTACACTCTCTGTAATATTGTTATTGTATGGGGGATAGTGGGGATAGAGGGTGGTGGGCGGAAGGAGAACGATCAGGCTGTACGTAGAGACAGAAAGTACGGCTGTCCAGAATACGTCGACACAGGAGCTTCAGAATTCTCACTCGAACGAAAAGCTACAGGCACTTCTACAGAGGAACAATACACAGAAGTTGTTCACCTCGCTCCAGCACCGACGATGATGCCACCAAGCGCCATGTTGTCATAATTCGGCAATCGCTACCATAAGCCTCCGACCCTGTGAAAGCTCCTGTGAAAGCCCACTCTTTCACTAAGCAAAGCATACTTATTATTTATCGAGGGAGTTGAACGTCGAAAGAATCATGAGCAAGCCTTTCAAGGAGGAGCACACGCTTGGTGAGTGATGGTGTCGTGCACTGGATAAATTAATACTGATGGCGTTGCCCAACGGCGACGGCGAAGTCGACGCCGATGCAATATTCACGTTGCGCTGGAGGTCGACGCGACCTTAGCTTTCGCTGGAGAACTCAGCAAATACCGCACCGTTGCCATGCTATTCCTTTTCGACAACAATACATTCCTCTACTTGCTTCGCACCCCCGCTAAATCTCACATCAAATATGTTCTCACATAATCATTCTTCCCTCCATCATGCAGAAAAGCGCAAGTCGGAAGCGGAACGCATCCGATCCAAATATCCCGATCGCGTTCCTGTCATTTGTGAGAAGGCAGATCGGTCCGATATACCAGATATTGATAAGAAGAAATATCTCGTCCCCGCAGATTTGACGGTGGGTCAATTTCACTATGTCATTCGGAAGCGAATTCAACTTGCACCGGAGAAGGCATTGTTCTTGTTTTGCTCAAATACTATCCCTCCCAATGGTGAGTGACAAATAATGGTTATGGATGAATAATCTCTTTAATGGGTCAATTGATGTTTCTTATCATACGACATGTCGTTCCGTCAACTTCTGCGACACGGACCTTGCCTTCGTTTGAAGCGGCGCTAATGTCAACTGTGTATGAAGAGCAAAAGGACGAGGATGGATTCTTGTACGTTCAATACAGCGGGGAATCTACTTTTGGCTAAGACTTGAATCGTAATATGAACAAACAACCTCGTTCGGCTGTAAGAGACGTTCTGGTAGGACCGTATGGTAGTCCGTAGAAGCCGCTGAGGCGGTGGGACATGCTTGACATCGTTATTTTTGTATTTAATCGGTGTGCGTGGGCTGTGAAATCGACGGAATAAATCTGGCTTTGGATTGTGCCTCCACACCAATATATTAGTTGTGTTAGAGAAAGACATCATTGCGAACTTCATATATCGTGTCGGCGTTGGGTAGTTGCTAGAATCCTATTATGCCTTTGAGATCGAAAAACTAAACGATCCACAGAAATGGCTGTTTGCCGATAATCATACTGCGAATGGACCTTAATGGACCACATCCGTAGTTGACTCGCCATATCGTCGATTGACCTTACAGGAAACGCGCACAAGTTTATGCACCCGTCCAGGGGGGCACACCTCTCTATCTCTGTCGAGGCGGAGAAGGGAAAAGAACTGACTTCAAGACAAATCTACTCCCACCGAGAGAGACCACATAAGAGAAAGCGTAGCTTATTCATCGTATCTTTGGAATCGATGAAATGATGCGGTACGAAGAGGCATCTCTTTGTAGAGGTTGGATTTCATTCCAACACGGCTTCTCAAAAATGGCGCCAACGGTGACATATTATTCTTCCCGCCAACGCCCGGCAAGACGTCGTCGTCGTCGTCGACCACCACCCACTCCAACAAAGAATCTGACACCATAACAAAATCCGATTTCATTCATCGTAGCACTATCAATACTTCCGATCGGAGCGGCATATCATCAAACATCTACCCTCATGACACCAACACTATCAATCGCTGCCATCGGTGCTCGTGACGCCCGGCAAAGTCTCCGAAAACAGGCTGCATTTTTATCGTACATCGTCAACTCAAGATCCGATGATAGCTGCAGCTGCAGCCACATGATGCATGTGCATGTCTGTGATATGGTTCAGCTTCAGTGCAAGTTCAACAATAACAAATCACGCAACCATTGTCTAATATCGGGATTTACATCACGCCACAATCATCGCCATTTTCATCATATTCGTCATTACTCTCATACTCTCTCGCCATCGACGACCCGCGTACATCACGATAGGCGACATTTGAGTAGTACTGCCAATAATTCACAGTCGGAGGGAGTGGCATCAGGCGAGAACGAGGGGCATGACCAGCCTCCATCAACACTGGCATCATCATCGGCAACTACCCCCGTCAAAATATCCATGGATGAATTACTAGCCCTAGCATCTTGCCAACCCACGGCACTATCCCTCGAAACCATGTACAAATATGCACCCAAACCAAACAATGCCAACATTGATCCCAAATTCGTAGACATTGATCGATTGCGCAATTCCCAATTTTTGCATAAAGAACTCCCCATCCGTATTGCTCAACGTGCCATCGATCTATTCACATTGCCTCATGGTCTCAATCGCACTCGGGAGGTACAGTCAGTGGCCAATACCTATCTCCAGTATTTACAACAATTGCGTAAATTTCCCATGCCAACCAATGCCGAAACGGAACGAGAATTCACCAAAACACTCAAGGAATTTATATTGGATAGACACTCCATTCCCATGGCAATATCACGGGGATTGCAACGACTGAAAGATGATCGCAAAGCACCGGCAGATGCACGACGGTTGGCCGAGATGGAGGAGGCATTGACTCGTTTCTTCACGGCACGTGTGGGATTACGATTCTTGGTGGAACATCACGTATTATCAGGAAGTGGGGACAATTCTGACACATTGTACCGGAGGCAGTTGGAGTCAGAGGGCGGATTGGAACTGCTGGATCAAGAGAACTATGCCAATCTGGAAGGATCCAATAATCACGAGAATTTTTGTGGAGCAATACAGAAGAATTGTGATCCTGTCAAGGAGGTGAAACGGACAGTGGCACGCGTTACGAAATTATGCAGAGAGTCGTATGGTATTGCACCTGAAATTGAAGTTGTGGATTGCACTCCGAATAAAGATGCAAATATTTGCTTTACGTATGTTCCGCACCATTTGCGATACATGCTTGCAGAGCTGCTGAAGAATAGTTGCCGGGCGACAGTAAGAAAGTGAGTTCTTTTGTTTGATTCCATTTAAATGATTGACCCTTCTTATTAACGGTGAACTTTTCCCTTGCTCTCTCTTAGCTATCTTTCTGGTGCGAACACGCAGAAGGAAGATCACACCAAACATCATCATGATCGAACGGGAGGGATTCATGATGCACCATCTCTGCCACCCATCAAAGTAGTTGTCACCAAGGGTGAGGAAGATGTAACAATTAAGATTGCCGACCGAGGAGGGGGAATGCCACGGTCGGTCACCAACCGGATCTGGACATTTGCACACTCCACACTGAACAAGGAGAGCCGGACACAGGAGGATGAATATGACTTTGGGCGGGATGAGTTCACGGGAAGTCACATTCGTGGATTTGGATTGCCAATGACGAGAATTTATGCCAGGTATTTTGGTGGGGAAGTTACCATTAAATCGCTGGAGGGATATGGAGTTGATGCATACCTCTACCTGCCAGTTCTGGGTGTCGCGTGTGAGAATCTTCCACAACGAGTTGTTCGGTCACCAGGGAACTTGGACTCGTCCTACCCAGCTTTGATTTTGGATGGGGATGGATACTACGATGACTTTTACGAGGACTCGAACGTTCGACGGTTTGATTCGACCACTGATTCCAAAAAGACTTCTGTACTTGACAAACTGGATGAACGGGCATTGTAGGCGAGGTAGATGTGTAACAGCTCTCTATTGTGCCTTACTTTTCGATGGTTGGTTTTGGCAGGAGCGATGCTCAATGTGCTTGATGCATTGCCACTGTACGATTCTTACACAGAAGTCATTGAATCAACGACAGACCTCATTTACAACTTGTTCTCAGCAAACGACAGAGGACATTGATGCCATTATATTGAAAGGGTTTAACCTTTATCAAGCTCACTCATTACACTAAGCAATTTATTATCCTCCCACAACTTATTTCCTCTTTACAACAAAAGCTCCAAATTCAACTCAACAGCACTCGTCGGGTACAAAATATCAAAGTTTCCCAACACCTCCGGGTGCAGAATACCAAAGGTACCAATCACTACCGGTTCCTCCTTCGTTCCATTCTTTGGACTCGTTAGTAAAATCTCAGCTGCCCTACCAGGGAAGTACGTCCCACCCACATCGCTCGTGTCCGTCTTCAACTCTCGAATGGTGTAATACCATCCCTCCTTACAGTGAACTTTCACGTACGCATTTCCACTCATGGCAACGTACTCCTCTTGAGGTGCCACCTCACAAAGCGACATGATACGATCCACCAAACCATGAATTACCTCGAAGCCACTCCTCGGACCAGAGTACGTGGCACAGACTCGACGTGAGTTCTTCGCGCCCACAATGGTGTCGGTCACGACATGCTCATCATCGACCAAGACGACATCACTAATTTCAAAGATTTTGAATCCACCCGAGAAGGACAAGGACTTGTTATGCTGAAGACATTTCAACAATCCAGGCAATAGCGTAGTGCGCACAACCTCATACTCGACATTGGCAGGATTGCTCAAGCTCACCGCCGAGGTGACATGTCGTTTCAATGCGGTAAAGTTATCGTGAGTGCTGCACAATCCATGAGTGAGTACCTCGATATATCCCGCCCGGCCAATTTCTTCACGAAGCAAGTCTCCCAATTGGTTTAGTGGTTGTTCCCTCCCCACGGTGCATGTCCCGGGCAAAGTCTTCTTAATGTTATTGTACCCATACGCAATACCAATATCCTCGGCAATATCGACGGCATGGAGAATATCCGAACGGGTCGGGGGTACGGTAACCTCGAGCAATTGTCCTTCCTCCTCTTCGTTCGCAGCAGGTGGTAGAATGCACGCCGGTCCCAACTGTATCTTATTGCACAACGTTGCCATCGACTCCGGATCGACATCAATCCCAATCAAACTATTCACAAATTTGACACTTGCCGTCTCCTTACGAGTGTACATTTGTGGAGTAACATACGACTTAACAACATCTCCTCCTGCCTCATTTACATAATTGACCGTCACAGCCTCAACACTGAAAGGGATGGCAGCATACTCGGAAAACATGGCCACGACTGTATCCAATACGATATTCGCCTTGGTAAGATCGGTGGCTGTGCATTCAATGAAGACGTTTTTGGTATTCAATGTAATGCGACTTTTGGATCCGTTGATAATGGGCGGCAAGGATAGGACCGTCTCCTCACTATCCAACACCACGGGATACAATGGCGAGTGTTTAATAATTGGAACATACGGTTTGAGATGCTTACAACTTGCTTCCGTCTCGTAATGCTCCATCAAAGATGCACCATCAAACTCCCGATTTTCGTCAGTATGCGTCAGGGGAACAAACTTAATATCCGTAGGAGAGCGTGCATCATACGTGAAAGGTCCCTTGACCATATCCAAATCATGCGTTCCAATGGCAACAAGTGTGCGCTGCCGACACAAATTGCGATGGAGCTGGTCCTGCAATTCAATGAAGGATTGATACCGTGATTCGTCGAAGATAACATCTCGCAATATTGCACAGACAACGTAAGGACGAATGGTGTTGGTATTGGACTGAATAACCGTCATTGTGGTAGCATCGCTCGATGGAGATGCCAACACCTGGTACGACGGTGCATTCATCTCCCCTAGAAAGACCTTCAAACTTCGACTAATCCCCTCAATACAAAGCAAATCATAACGATTTGCGGGCACGTCAATCTTGTATATCACCTCATCGGATAGTTGAGCTAATTGTTCTTTTGTTAATTTGACAGTGTCAGATTTGGTAGCCTCGATTTTTTCGGATGTTACCTCATCGAGCTCGACGCCAAATTCAAAGGCCAATTCATCGAATTCGTGATCAGTGTAGGTGCGGCCGAGATGGGCGAAGAGAGCGTCGCGGGAGATGGCCACGGTGGGCATTGTTAATTAGATGGTGTTGGTGGTAGTGGAGATAGAGAGGGTTGGCTATTGCGTCCGGGCGCAAGGTTGACGAGCAGCAATGTTTATCAATTCAACGATAATGATGCAAATGAATGCCGATTGCCGATGTACTCCTAGCTTGCTTCCACGCACACCGACCATAGTACACCGACGATGACGGATGCTGATGGTCCGTGCGTCGCTCGTCACCGCATCTTCTCCACAAGAAGCTTCCACGTGAAACTCAAAAGATCTTCCATATTCACGGGTGGCAGACAGACCCACAGATCTTCCACGTGTGACGGACTCGTCAAAGATCTTTCTTGCCGCCACGTACTTGAAGCTCAGAATATGGCGGGAAACGGCGGCACCCCTTGCGTCGGTCGCGTCCAGCTTCAACAGCAACAGCAACATCCACTTCCGCTGTTGTTTGATGAACCTCTTCCTATTCCCTATCGAGCAGCGACCATTATTGCAATAGAATCGCATCAAATTCATAGAGTAACAATGAAGTTCTTCTCGGCCACCTCCCTCCTCATTGCTGCCGCGGCGGCGCCAACAGCTCATGCATTCTCCGCCGCCACATCTCCCACCACAACCCCCCATCCACTCACCAACACCGACGCATCCGGTCAAACCATCGACCCTCTCCTCATCCGTGCCGCTCGTGGTGAAAAAACAGAACGTGTCCCAGTCTGGATGATGCGTCAAGCCGGACGACACATTGCCGAATATCGTGAATTATGTAAAAAGTATCCCACCTTTCGTCAACGATCCGAAATCCCCGACGTGGCCGTCGAAGTCTCCTTACAACCATGGAGGAATTATCAAACCGATGGATGTATATTGTTCAGTGATATATTGACACCATTGCCTGGTATGGGTGTGGATTTTGATATTGATGAGAAGGTCGGACCGGTGGTTACGCCCATGCGAACGTATGAGGATGTTAAGAAGATGCATTTGATTGATCCATCGAAGAGTGCACCCTTTGTGGCTGAGGCACTACGAACACTTCGTGCTGAGGTGACACCCGAAACGGCAGTGTTGGGATTTGTCGGATGTCCATACACACTTGCCACCTACCTCGTGGAGGGTAAAACCTCAAAGGAATATCTGGAGATTAAAAAGATGGCATTCACTGAACCCAAGTTGCTCCATGCCATTCTTAAGAATTTGGCCGAGAGTATTGGAGAATATGCATTGTATCAGATTGAGAATGGAGCACAGCTTATTCAGATATTCGATTCGTGGGCGGGACATTTGAGTCCTAGAGATTATGATGAGTTTGCGGCTCCGTATCAGAAGATGATTCTGGACAAGGTACGTTTTGTTGTGCGGTTGAGAGGGGTGCAAGTCTGTGCACTCTTTGGTTATCATCTCATGTGGGAAAGACAGTTATTCAAATCATTATTTTTGCTCATTTTTGACAATTGAATACCTAACTCTTTCAATACAACTATCAATATTTGTGCAGATCAAGGAGAAATACCCCAATGTGCCAACTGTAACCTACATCAAACACTCTGGTGCGCTTGTGGAACGAATGGCTGCTACGGGTGTGGACGTTGTCTCTCTCGATTGGACGGTCGATATGGCCGAGGGTCGAGAGCGCATTGCCAATGGACGTGCCAAGGCCGGATTGTCGGGTCCAGGTGGCGTGCAGGGCAACCTTGATCCGGCCGTACTCTTTGGAGACTTTGCGACGATTAAGGAACGTGCGGAGGAGATTATGAAAAAGGCTGGACCGGTAGGACATGTTATGAATTTGGGTCATGGAATTGAGGCGGCCACGCCTGAGGAGAATGCGGCGTATTTCATTGAGACTGTGAGAAACTTTCGTCATGAGTAAACATTGGCTCAAATGGAGATATTATTAATACGAAATGCATGGGGGAACATAAAATAAGATGAGTTTAATTTAGTGCGAAGTATGAACAGACCCTCTCAAGATGTATATCCAACATTTCTCTCGTGGCACTATGATTTGTCTATCCAACACTTTTCTATCATACTCATGCGTGGAAAGAGTCGTTTCACTTCTGCATCTCCCTTCTTTACGGCTGCAACTTCACCTAACCCCTCTTTGTACGAGTAGATTGAGTCTATTTTTGACATGCTGTTTTCGTCAAGCGTCGCAAATGGCAACGAGCCAGGCTCTTTATCTAAATGAGAGTTCGTTCCTCTGTTAACGTAGACTTGACCAGAAGCTGAAGAACCACCCGCAAAGTTTAGGGACCCCCGCACATTCGATCGGATTGTAGATTCAAGTTGAGAAGTAGGCGGAGGATCAATGTCCACGTTTGCAAACTTTCTTCTCCTGCCGTTATTGTTGCTATCAGTCTCGATGCCCCATTGTACAACAAAGCCTTCCACAGCCCGAAAAGTATAATTGTGATCAAAATGCTTCGATGCTACCATATCTAAAAATGCATTTGAAGCAAGTGGTGCGATGCCTCGATGGACTGTAATATCGAGTGCGCCTCTGGCGGATGCTGTATTTTGGACGTCAAATGGTGTGTTGAGTTCACACTTTACTAGCACATCATCAACTGCTCTCTGCAACGTCTCCTCATGCATCGACGACGACAAACGAGCACTGCTCTTCTCGGATACACGACGAGCATCATCTGGAAACGGAGGTTGGGCACAAATTAAGAAGAACCAGAACACGACGGTCGAGATTGTCCAGCCAATCCACCGCATAGGGCGATGTGTCATCGATCGGTGCGATATCGGAGATGTGTTTCGCATCGCTCAATCTATTCCGATATCCAATGGATATTACTTGTACTTGACTTCTACCTTCTACCACCGAAATCAACTACTTACCATCCCTTCCTTCATCGTCCATCGTCCTCCGTTCTTCTCTTCGCTCCAATAAAATCCAATATCTCGATTCTCGATCTCCGTCCACCGCGCGTCCATGCAGCAGGTCAAGTACCATAGCTACCATTGGTTCCAGCATTGATGAAGCGTACGAGTTCCTACGCTATCTGAAAAATGGCTCATACAATTCCTCCCCGTAGAATTGAATTCAGTATTGGTTCCTATGTATGTACGATTTTCTCAAATTTATTTAAAAAATGGCGCGCCCGCCTTCCGACCACATCTCTCTCCCGCGGGGGCTTCAAGCTGATGAAGTTCCGATTTGGATCCGATCGTTATTTTCTCCCCTGTTCGCACGTCATCGTTCTCCCTTGGGGTGTGTTCGTCCCCTTGCATCAACTAGCACAATGATGCCGATTATCATCGCCGCCCAAACAACCACTCATCAATTCATTACTGCAGCAGCCACCGCAATTCTCCTCTTCAATTCTGAATATTATGGATGCGACGCACACGGATATCTCAAATCTCCCCGTTCCAGGAACTACTATGCCTCCATCAACCCCATCTGGAGCGGCGGCACGGCCATCGATCCAGCACCGGAAAATTGTCCTCACTGTTTGAACATCGGTGGTACTGAAGCCAGATGTGGTAAAGTAGGCGAACACAATTATGACTATCCACCCAATGCCATTGGAGGTATTCTACAACCCATCATTCAAGCATGTTACGAAGAGGGTTCGATTATTGACATTGAGAGTCTGTTGACTGCCTATCACAAAGGGCACTTTGAAGTCAAAGCCTGCGCCATCAACCATCCGGAAGTAGTGGCAACACAGGAATGTTTTGATGCCCATCCGTTGACATTTGTTGAGGACAAGTTGTATGGAGCACCCGTCGATCCTCTCTATCCTGGTAGGGCATATCTCCCAAGTTCGGACGTTGCAAAATTGACACAAGGACCAGGTGGTTATTACCATTTCTATCATTTGTTTAAGCTCCCCGATGGACTACGCGGCAATCTCGTTCTACTGCAATGGTATTATTTAACAGCCAACAGTTGCGTGGCAGAAGGTTACGATACTTATTCTTGGCCCGAGAGATTTGATCATGGAAGTGTTCCGATTTGTGAAAGCATTTCTCCAGATCGACGGGGTGGAGTTCCTGAACAGTTTTGGAATTGCGCCGAAGTTGCCATCAAAGTTGGTAATGGCTGTGATGATGATGATGATGATGATGATGATGGTGCGTCTGAAACATCGGAATCTCTAGCAGCTGCAGCGTCACTGCCAACCAGCACTCCCTCTTCATCACTTCCAACAAGTTACTCGACTTCTGACGCCTCATTATTTCCATCGATGACAACGACTGCAACAACTACTGCATCAACTACTGCAACAATTAACGCAATAGCAAGTTCATCCACTACATCATCTTCATCGGTGACTGGTAAGCTCGTACTCAACGATTCTCCTAGATGTGGAACATCTGAGCTCGATGCAAGAGAACAATGCAAACCAACTTGTGCAACTGATTCGGATTGTGAAAATGGCGAGTACTGTTGGAACGTTCACAACAACTACTGCGGGAGCATCTCAAAGCGAGTATATGACACCCCAATCCAGTCTGCGGTAATTAGCAGATGCGGTGTCTCCGAGGATATGGCACGAACATTCTGTGGTGAACCATGCAGTTGGCAATGCAGCAAGCCTGGAGAAACATGCATCGCGGTGAGTATGATCATGTTGTGTTACCTCTTTTCATTTCATACCCGCGAAACTAATTATATGGAGTGCTTGCAACGATTTCCGCACAAACTGATGACAGGTACATTCAAACTACTGCGACTCTCCATATACCGATGTTGGAGATACATTGATGACAGCAGTTCTCGCCAGCACTGAAACTCCTACCACCAGTAATGCATCCAATTTACCAACACCTCTCCCAACACTGAAACCAATTGCAAAACCGATCGCGCACAACCTTCCTCCACCAAGCTCAGCAGCTGCAGCAGTAGAAGCCGTGCTCGAGGCAAAAAAGAACGACATCGACAATGAGATTTTAGTGTACCAGGAGCCCTCCATGCAATGGGTACCGTCGACAATTTATCGATACAAATTGGATGGACTGCGTGTGATGTACAACGATGGAGTTGCCAACAAATACTTTTTCATGGGCGACGCCAGTGCTAATGGCCATCTCTACGGCCTAGTGAACATTGCTGCTTTCTTGGCTCAATCGATGAAGGAGACAATAAGATACAATGCCTGCGACGAGAACTCGTGGGATATGGTCAATGGCCATTATCCAGTCGCGAATGCCTGTGGTCAGATTAGTCAATCCTACCAGGATTATAAGTGCTCGGAAAGTGAGGCGCATATGGAGTGCGAGGTGAAGGCGGATATGGAGATCAAGGCGACCACCAATGCCAAGTGGTATGGTGCTCCAGCTCCACTTTACTGTGGACCGAAAACAAAGTACCCATTCACTGGTTTCTGGGACCACATGAAGGAGTGCGATATGCCATGGAATGATCCTCCTGAGCATTGCGATGACTACCAAGGTCAAAGGGCTGGTGGATTCGACAACTCGTCTCCATTCCCAAGTTCATCTGGCCGGACGGATGTGGAGGGTTGCTGCTTTTGGGGTCGGGGTGTGATCCAGACCACTGGTGTATGCAACTTTGGAAAGTTGAATTACTACCTTGGCAAGCGTGCGCACGACGAGGGCCGTGACAGCCGATTCCCTAACATCAATTTCTGCGAGACTCCCGACGCCATCTGTGCCAGTGAGGAACACAAGGAGCTGAAATGGATCGCTGGCATGTTCTATTGGGTGGAATCTGTCCAGAGCTACAATGTTGACGGATGGGATTACATCACTGAACTCAAGAAGTTTGTTGATGGCGGTATGAGTGGCAATAGCTTCATCGATGCAATATCCGGTATCGTCAACCGTGGATGCCACAACCCTCCCTGCATGACCGGAAATGTGGATGGACGAGAGGATAGAGCCGCGAACTTTCAAAAGGTGTTGACTGTACTGGATCTGGTTGCATAGGAAATAGAGCAGCTGAAGCGGCATTCGAGGACAGAGCTGGTCACGAACAATAGAGATCTACAATAGACAATAGGCAATTTTCAACACACAATAGAGTAACGAACAATAAATGAATTCGTATCTGCAGACTCTTATTGTAATCGAAGCAACACAAGACAGTTATGGGGACACTCGCACTATGCCCAAACTCCCGGTCATCACATCATTGCACCGCAGTTCCGTCAATTCAAAAAGAGATCTGATTGCTTTTGCAATCTAAGCTAACTCAACAATAATTACTGCATAGAGATGAGATAAATCAAAATCATCGGCGCTGCTCTCGCTCTCGCTCTCTAGTTAACGAACTTTTTTCGGTTCGAGGCTATCCTCACTAGTGCAATTCAAACGAACATCCGCTTCTTTCGAACTCTCTTCTTCCGAATCCAAACATTCATCATCATCGTCATCATCTTCCAAATAATCACCATCATCAATTCCAGCAGTTCGATTGATCCCCAAAATCCGTACACCATTCATAAACGGCATTTTGGGAAGCATCACCACCGCCCAAACTCCCACATTCACCACGACATATTGATATTCGTAATTGGCAATGTGACAAGAGGCATGTGCCAATAATGTTGGAACGACACACAATACATCACGACTTCGTAATGTCTTTATTGCACTGGTCAATGATTCACGAAGTCCACTTCGAGTAGGTGATGATGAATAATCCATCTTTGACGATGAAGATTGAGCTGCAGCAACATGATGATTCAAATGTATGGCCGGCTTGCTAACAATTTGCTCCCAACATGTCATGGCATTCATTTCTCCCTGTGTTCCATCCATGTAGTCGGCGGGATTTCCTTTTATCCAATGTAAATAAATCAAGCTGACTAAGCCATGGGCGACATTGGCCATGGTCCATGCGACTTTTGGTTCGGTCACAAAGGCCAGGAAGGTTAGTAGAAAAATTAAAATGACGGAGATGTAAGTGACGAGGAGGGCAGGTCCACCGGCGGCAATCCAATCGGTATTGCGATTTCGGGAAAGTTCGAATGGCAGGAGATTGGATTCTGTATTGTGTTGATGATGATGTCGATGATGATGCGAACGATTTGTTTTGGGAGTGTGATGCTGCTGCTGCGTCGTCGTGGTAGTAGTAGTTGCAGCTGCCGGATGATTTGGAAAGATGGATGATTTTTTCACGCGTGGGGGAGAACGAATACTATCTTCCATGTTGTCAGTATGATCATCACAGTCTGATGTCGATGGCATGGGTGGAGCTCCAGCACCGTACAGGCCGGAATAAGTTCTCGGAATTTCGGAAGAGTTGAGACGAGATCGTTGTTGGCCGTAGAGAGGCTGCTCGTCGTCATCGTCGTAATCATTGTCAATGATATCTTTGGAGGATACGCGCCTCCTGGGTGTAGAGGGGGCCGTGGATGCCATTATTTGTTTTGGTAGATATTAGTAATGCCGTGGTTCTTTCCTATCGAGGGCATTCTGCCACTGCCATCATCGTCGCCATCGCCATCGTCGTCGTCGTCGATGATTTTGGCTTTGGAAATGGGGGTGCGCCCGCAAGTGCCCGCTTTTCGAAGCTACACGTGGCGAAAAAATGTGCGGGCTTAGAGAAAAGCCCGCTTTTTTATCATGAGATTTTCGATACTTTGGGAATATGCGGCCGATCGGCTGACCGAACAATAATAAATGGTTCTGGTATCGATTCATGTTCGCCCCACGTCGGGGTATCACCACCCGAACAAGATTGATCACTTACTCATCGACTCCGCCGAACGGTTAGAGACAATTCAAGAGAAATACTCCTCCGCTGGCTCATCAACCACACGACTTTATTATGGAGATCACGAGCTTCCATTGAACAGCTCGATCGGGAGTCACAATTTCGACGATGGTACGATTCTCGAATGCTGTCGGAGTCCGGCCATGTCAGCTGCATTAACGGCGTGCCTTAAAGACTTTGAAAAGATTAAGAAGCTATCGGTTCAGGAGAGGACGATGGAGAATTTGCTAAAAATTTTGCAGACGCCGACGCACATCCGAAATGATCCTGACCATGAGATGTGGAAAAGTTGGAGCAACGATAAACTCAAGACGCGGACCATCAATCTGGCCACCATCAAGGCAGTATTGCAAAGGCAGGGAAGGTACCACGTCCACGATTTGCCGAAATGCACCGACTGCCAGTCTCTATTTGCAGCATTGGAGCAACACAATGTATGGACGAATGGGAATGGTGGAAGCGCTTTTAAGCAACAGGCACACATCTTCAAACCGCAGAAAAAGGATGGGAATCCGTCAACGAATTGGATATTACTCGAGGAAAAATTGCGGATACAAACAAGTATTAGGAGTGACTTTTCGTCTGGATTGCTGCAGTTCACGCCGGGATATGATACTCCTTCCATAGATTGGTTGGAGGAGTTTGTGAGACGCGACCATGCTCATCATTGCAGCACGGAACAACAAAGCAGCTTAGTAGGACGCAATGATTATGCCAGCACAGCCGACCCTCTTGCATATCTTGTGAATACTCCTCCGAGACAACGGTCATCGCCTTTGCGTTCGAACGGGAGCAGCAGGAGGTCAAATAATAATAGATCATTATCAGTAGTGGCTCAGTCATCTCCCACACAACGCGCATCGTCCTACATCCCTCAATATGCGTCGGGCCCATTTGCCGTACTTGCTGCGCTCCACTTAGCCATGCATTCCAAGCATCTGTATTCGAATGGACGACGCCTCTTGACACTCACCGAGGACCAGCTGAAGCGCATGGCTCAACCACTGTGCCGATCAAACTTGTATGACAAAGCTCGCATACGTGGCCGCAATGCTTTTGCCTGCATGGATGGTCTGATTGAAAAACAGCTCGTTCGAAAAGAGATTGTGCGAAATAATAACGCAGGTGCAGATGGTGGCGAGATAGAGAAATGGGGGCTACTGCGAGATGCAGAGGAGTTGGGCATGAAATGCGCTGATTTTGATCGAGCTGTGAACCATGTGATTCCACTTAGGAGTTTCAATGGTCATACACACAAACTTAAATCAAGCATGCACATTGCATTGTGCCTTGACACTCGTGAGGACGTTCACCTTCTTGAAAGGATGAAAATGAGTTGCAAGGATGAAAATGTTCCATTCATCGAGAAGGAACTCCCTGCTGGTGATTACTTGTTTATAGACCAAAGTGGTTTGGAGGAGTACGTTCTACCACTAGTTGTCGAGCGCAAATCTTGGTCGGACTTGGCTGATTCTTGTCTTGGCAGAGGTCGCGCTGTCAATAGGCTTGACTGCGTCAAATTAGGGTCAAGTTCGGGTGGCTGCTCAGGTAATTGCCAATTGTGCAAAATGAAAAGGTGCGGATGTAGGCGAGTGATGTTCATTATTGAGGGCGAAAGATGTCTAGGAACTGATAGTGTGCATAGAACTGCAAAGAAATGCACAAAAGAGAGTTGTTGTAGTGCTTGCAAACTGCTCAGCGAGAGGCATGAGGTGACACAAGACGCTCTAGAGGGAGTACTGCATCGCCTCCAAATTGAACATGGCTGCTTCATTGTATACAGCAGAAGTTACAATGAGACCATGTCATTGCTTTTTGACATTCGGACATTACTCGAGGAATCGAATCATATTTTTGGAGAGGAGCGGTTATTGTTCGAGACTTATGCATCCAATGCACGACGTAAAAGTTCGGCGAAAGTGCATCAAGCGCAGCAGCCAAGACCGACCCGTGTTCAGGACGTGAATGTCGAGACGATGGTTTCTTTGGTTGGCAGTTGTGAATGGGATCTTGATTTGGTTCATAGCTTCTGCGGTGAGGTATCAGATCTTGGAGCACGCCCAAACTATTCACCGAGCCGCCGCAAAACAAGTGATAAGTCTGATGGCATAGTCATTGAATTGAATGAGTCAGAAGATGATGAAGACTCTCTCTCTGATTTGGATTGTGCAAATAATGATCGAACGCAAACGAACACAGTCTACCTTGATTCAAATTCAGAGGATGAAATCCAACTCGTCACCGAAATCCGTGGTGGTGGCGACAAATACAATCTATCCAGTGACGATGAAGTTGAAGCTTTGTCCTACGAAGGCGTAGAGGCTCGTGGCGGCATTGGAAACAATAGTCAAGCTTCCAATATTGGCAGTGATTGTGAAAGCGATGATGATCAATTTTCGAATCTCGGCCGCTTCAACAAAGACGAAAGGAGAAAGTCGATGGCGACATCATTAGACTCCGACGATTCATCTTCTGATGATTCTATCATTCTACTAGGTCAAGGTGACAGCGCCAAGAATAGAACATTACCTGCTGCTGTCCCAGCGAAATTGACGATGAGTGGCAAACGAGGTTCTATGGCATCAAGTGTTGCAAAAAGGCTACACTATGATTCAGACGATGACTCTCAATATAAGCAACCATGCAAGGCCAGTGAATTACCAGCGTCTGCGTCTGCATCTGCATCTANGCGTCTGCATCTGCATCTATATTCAAATCGACAACTCCTCCGTCAACAACGAAAAAACGGAAGGCAAGCAATGATATGAACTATGAGAAAAGAAATGTCAATTTGCACTGCACGGAACGGGTGTATCCGCTCCTCATCTTACACGGTTGGGCTGATTACGACCGGCAATTTCATCACCGTCTTGACAAAATGTGGAAGGAAATTTGCCCGTACAAAAGTGACAATGACCAGATGAATAATTTCTACACCGAGTCAGTGTCTCGCTTAAAAGCCCGTATTCAAGATTCGGGTTTTACTTTAATCCGACGGAGAACTCTGATGAGATTTACTCTATGGATGCAACTTGCAATTGGTGTGCAGATTCGATCAGTTCAGCGGATGCGATTTGCTGACGAAATCAAGTCCTATTTTCATCAAAGTGAGACACCGATCCGAGCAATACGGTCATTAGCTCTTTCATCAGGCTCTTTTGCTCCAGAAACGACTCGTCTTGGGCCGCGCTCGACTCCGGCTGCATCATCTACTCATCGTACTGCCAGCAGAGACCGAGTCTTTCAAAGTGCAATGAAGTCAGTAGATAAAAATTACCCAACATCTTCCAACAGAGATATTGATTCAGTAAGAGAAGCTCGCCTGAAAAGATTTGATAAGCAATCCAGTGAACGCCAGGATCAGAATCCGATTACAACATGGTCTTGTCTTGAATGCACATTCGAGAATAATCTTGCGGATGCAACTTGCGCAATGTGTGGCTGTATTGCCCCGTCAAAATTACCATCGATGACTGTCCAGATGTGGTCATGTTCCCGATGCACCTTCCAAAACGAAATAGACTGTAATGTTTGCTCTGCATGTGATACTCCGAAAACAACGTCGTTGGATATAGTAGCTAAGGCTGTTTCTACGAGTCTTCCATCACCTTATCGCCCAAACCATTCAATGTCATCTTCAAAGGTTGCGAGCAAAAGGGTTGCCCGCTGCGGAGCTTGTGGAAAAGAAGATCACACCAGAGCAAATGCAACAGAGTTTAATTGCCCCGCTTATAATGACGAAAAAGAGGTGGACAGGAGGGAAAAGATTCGATTGAAAAGAGAAGAGAGCCTTGCTTCCGAGCAGGCACAAATCAGAGCGATAGAAAGAGAGGCGGCTACATCTGAAAAAATGCAGGCAGAGTTAGCGAGGATAAACGAAGAGCTCAAGCGCAATACTGAGCGTGCTGAGTCTTTCAGGAGAGAGGAGATCAAGAGAAGGAAAAGGAAGGTTCAGCGGCTTCAGAAACGACAGAACGGTACTACCTAAACCTGTTTTGGTGCACTTATCTCGCAGCGCAACATATCCTAAAGCTGTAGAAATTAATTATTGTATACTCTTCAGGGCTATCAGAACTGATTCTCTACTTCTGCTTTGCACAACCTGCCCGTATGGCTGTCGTACTACAAAGTCAATTACTGAACGTCGGTTACATGATGTTGTTACCCCTCTTACTTGTCTCTCATTTTTATGTATCTTTTGAACCCCCGGTCACCTCCCTCTTTTTCTAGCGACGAATCTGTGCATATAAATCATCGAATCCATCAGAACCCCTTGCACTTCCATATAAATCATACAAAGCATTCGCCTTCTGCGCCTCTTTTTGACCCGACTGTCCCTGACTCTGAGCATAATATTGGTCTAACTCTGCTTGTTGCGCCTGAACTGCCATCTGTTGAGCATACTCCTGAAACGAAACATATCCATCCTTGTCGTGATCAAAGTCCTCGAATTTGGGATAATCTTTCTCCGTAAGACCCGGATAATTTGACAAATAATTCTTCACATACATGTTAAATTCCGTACGAGAGATCTGATCATCCCCATCGACATCGGGTTGTTTGAATTCATCATATTCACGTTGTAGGTTCTCCATCTCATGATCTTCTTTCTCTTGTACCAACGATCGCTGGAGCTGATCAATCATAGCCTTCTGTTCTGCCTTTTGTTCTTCCAATTTGTAAACGTCGTTGTAGTACTGAGTGTATAGTGTCTTTTGATCCTGTTGATGTTTCTTTTTCAACTTTTTGGCCACGCGGCCGGAGTGGATTTTGGCACCGAGGAAATACGATGCGACGGATGCAAATGCTACTTGTCCGATACCAAATCTTGATATTGCGCCATGAGGAAAGAAAGGGATGAGTATGATGCCTAAACACTCGAAGACAAATATTATCAAAACACTCGGAGACACATAAACATATCAACCATCACACTCACCCGCCTCGATTTCCACCGCCCATCTCCTGGTGTTTCATGGCGTAATCCTGATAGAGATTATCCTCCTCATAGCCATCGGCATAATCTTGATATTCATATTCCTGAGCTATTGATCTATTCGCGATCGCTACGAGGGCGAGTAGTAATATGTTGGCCCTCATGGTACGAGTTGATTGGTTGGATTTGTGGCGGCGATGTGTGGAGGTGTGCATCGAGTTCGAGTGGATGGATCTTTGATCTTTTACGGCGTCGGCCATCGTCGTTTTCCACGTGGCATCGTCAACAGAACTACACGTGGAATCAATTTGGCCGGAGGGGCTTAACAGACGACTCGACTCCACACTGCTCACCTACTACACGTGGCAGATATTTTGGCGGGAGGGAAGACGTACGTGTCGGCGCGATCTTTTTGTTCCACCTGGAAGGATGACATCACCACAACATGCTGAGCGCCGCCGCACAACTCCAACATCAACACAGATCAACACCAAAATCAACACCACACATTGATTGAGCTCTATTGCAATTCTTTGACCTCTCTATCTACATATTGCTATTGGCGTCGTCACCTCCGCATCTCAACGGAATATCTGGTAGATTCTGAAACCCCATCTCTACTGCAATCTGAAATCCTCGACAACCGTTGACCATCGCGTCTTGCCGCCTACCCACCGTCAAAATGAGAGTCGCATTCATACTAATTGCCATCGCAGCAACCGTGGCCAACCTATCAACAGCGCAGGATTATCAAGACTATGCCGATGGTTACGAACAGGATAATCTCTATCAAGATTATGCCGCGAAGCAGCAGGGAAAAGAAGTCGGTGGGGGGTAAGCTCCCCAAATTGTTTTTTCATGTGACATGACGCATCCTTTTCCAGATTGTCTTCAGCTCATTCTTTCCATTCATTTCATTGCGTTCTCCGATGAACGCACACTACGCCTTATAATTGTTGGGATATTCGTAAACCGTAATTCAGAAGTGGTTGGGGTAAAGCAATAGGAGCCTTCGGAATATCATACTTTATCGGTGCAAAGGTGCATTCTGGTCGCGTAGCCAAGAAAATGAAACTAAAGCACTTAAAAGATCAAAAGGCACTATATACTCAATACTACAACGATGTTTACAAGCTTGAGGAGCAAAAGGCGGAGCAACAGGCGGTAATCGAGCAGCTTCAGGCAGCGTTGTCATAGGTGGGCATAACGAGATAGATTGGCGATAGAATATGGGAGAGCGGTAGTGCTCGAGAACATTGTGACTTGGGGCGAATAATTAACGTCGACTTCGACGAGGAATCGGGGTGAACAAAAAAGAAAGTAATCTCCGACTGCACTTCCTACCGATGAAGTCCCAGACATCTTTGTTTAGAAGCAGTAACGATAACACATAATACCAACTATACACTTAGCGTCAAATCCATGCAAACGGAGATTAACATTTTGTCACACAGCTGAGCACTCTCGTATTCAACAACTATTCGTCCTCATCATCCCCCGCTGTTACCCACGTCGAGAACGCATGCACGAATTCCTCAAAGTCAACCCTACCACTGTGGTCCTTATCCAACTCCCTCCACCGTTCCGGTGTCAGCAAATTCCCCGCGTCCTTCTTCCTGCAGTCGGAAACAGCGGCGCGCATCTCATCTGATGTAAAGTATCCCTTCCCCTCCTTATCAAATGTTAGATATGCCCCCACAATATCCATCATCGCATGACGATACTCCTTATCGCTGTCAGATACCTCCCCGGTTATCAGCTTGACAGATTTCCCTCCAGTCTCTGCCAAAATGAAGCCCACGGCGCAAAATACTATGAACTCTTTGATGTCCAACCCCTCCTGAAGACCATGATGATCAAGGTCACTCAACATGAAGATATTCTCAACCTGCTGAATATCAATTTCATCCTCGGTACTGCTCATCAACTCCTTCATAGCTTCTTTCAATTCCGACAGCTGAATCCGACCATCCTTGTTGAGATCATACTTTTCAAAGGTAGTAATAATCCTATCAAAGACTAGATGGATCTTTGGAAATCTCATAATAATCCTGGTGAAATTCACCTCCTCCTTCTTCTGCTTGTCTAGGATAGCTTTACTCAGCTGAAGCGCAAGTGTCACCCTCGGTGCCAGCGGGTTCTTCGTTCGATTATTCACACCATTCTCTCCATCCTCATCGCCATCCTCATCCTCACCATCCGACACCCACCGTGAAAATGCGGATACAAATTCCCCAAATCCAACTTTCCCATCTCCATTAACATCAATTTCCGACCACCGTTCCTCGGTAAAGAAACTCTCGGCTGCCTCGGCTCGTTTACTCGAGGCCATGAAACCACGATATTCCTCAATTGTGAAGTAGCCCTTCCCCTCTCGATCGAAGGATAGGTAGGCTGAGACGACATCCATCATGGCACGTCGGTATGCGGCATTAATGTTGTCATCTTCCCCTGCCTCCCCCGCTAGAATGAGACTAATCACACGTTGAACAATGTAGTTATCCACCGCCTTTCCATCACTACCCTCCCCTCCTGCTCCCCCATCGACAACCTTCTCACCACCACAAGATCGAACATAGGCCGCACGCATCCCATCAAAGGCAGCACGTATCTTAGGAAAGCGCATAATGATACGGACGAAGTTGGCCTTCTTTTCATGACCGGAGGCAAGATCGTTCCGGACCAGCTGTAGAGCCGCCACGACATTGGCCTCGTAGTCAGCGGCATTCATAGTTCGTTTGGGTGCTTCCATTGCTTCCGCCATTGTATCTGCCCCTATCCAATCAATTCAGTGTAATTGAGC
>JALLBK010000156.1:0-33635 GCA_036940085.1 Discostella pseudostelligera
TGCTGGAATATATCTCTTCAACAATACGTCCCTTAACCACACCACCACCAAGAGTCTTGGTACCATTTTTGGCATCGATTAAACTGCACAGAAATTCCATGGCAACCATCATCATCTCATCCCCAAAATCAACAGTACCATCTCCTTCAACACCCCCCACAAGAATATCTTTGCCTTTATTCACAGATGTTTTCAAGTAAGACCACACAGCTGAAAACATAATATTAGAGGTTCTCATCCTGAACTTATGGCCATGATCACTCAATGGAGCAACCACAAACAGGACCTTGCTCTCCACCCCAAATATTGTCTTCACCACATTCTCTTTACGTTTCCTACCTCTACCTCGCCGCCTCTTGATAACTGTATTCTTGATACTGCTTGCTTTACTTTCCCCCAATTCAACGTCAGAGGGGGGCGAACTCCTATCCTTGATTTGAGAATTATAATTGTCGCTACCTAATATCTGATTATTGTCCCCTGATTCTTGATCAGTACCTTCATTAGAACAATGATTCTCCAAAGCATTTTCCATCATGAGGGCACCGTTCAGACTGGGAGATCCTTGAGAAGCTGGATTTAGATTAAGCAGTTCTGCGGGACCTTGATGTTGATAATTTTGTAGATTAATTAACCCAGATAGACCACCAATTAATTCACCAAATGAATCACTTCGCATTAAGATATCACCACCAGGCTGGTCAAATGGCATTGGCAGCCAATCGTTCTCCACCTCATCGTGGAGCTCCCCGAATGAGTGCGTCACTCGATCCATGTTGCAAAGAAAATGAACAATACTTCTGCATATCTGCCGAAGTTTTTGATGTCAATGATTACATCGCAACATGTGTTCCTCACATGTTACAATAAAAAGCCAATTCGAATAACTTTCATGTTTTTTTTTTGCATTCTTTCTGACACAACCAAGAAACACTCTATTTGTTATTATTGCTGTTAAGTGACTGACAATTTTTTGTCCCTAACTGGAACTAGCGCTGTCTGCCAGCACAACCCAGTAACTTGTACCGGCGCCATCTGTCAGCAGTAACTTGTACCGGCGCCATCTGTCAGCCAGCACAACCAAACGCTGCTGAATTATTTGGCACCTTTCTGTCAAAGAAAATATCATAATATTTGTTACTTTTTATCTTAGTAATTGTTCACAAAATGTTTGGATCCAGAGCAACATGATGATGTGTCCCATCTGCAAGTATCATTCAATGTTGTTGACTCAGTGGTCAGCGGTCAAATCGGGCTGCACACTCAAGTTAGTGCAGGATATCTTAGGGGTCTATGACGACTAAGATTGCACAAAATCTCTCATAACTAATACACAAAACATGAAGGACTTTCACTCTATTACCACCAAACGACACAGAAAAATCCTGCGAGACAGCATACAAGGAATTTCAAAGCCAGCAATTCGGAGGCTGGCTCGACGAGGAGGTATTAAACGGATATCCTCCCACTTCTATGGAGAGGCAAGGGGTGTCCTTCGAAAATTCCTAGAAAACTTAATCAAAGATGCAATCACATATACTGTCCATGCCAATAGGAAGACTGTTCTTGCCATGGATGTGATTTATGCACTAAAGAGACAAGGGAAAACTATTTATGGCTTTGGGGTTTGAAGTTTACAACTACCAACGAATTAAAGTGTATTACAATTAAATACTATCTCCTGACTAACACAGTAGTTCTACTTTGTAGCAGCACCATATTGATACCCACTCCCAAAATCATGTCAATTCTTCACATAATCACCATGAATATCATCCAACTTTTCCGTTACATCCCCATCAGTAACCACATTTCATTTCTTGCACCTCTTTCTACCCTTATCTGGAGTAATATGATTGCTCTCCTTGTTGATCTCCTTTTTATTGGTATTGACACCATTTACAACAGATCCATTGTAATCGAACTCATCAATATTGTTCCAGTCATCATCACAACTGCAAAGATCGATGACATCCTTTTTCATAGCATCTTCTCCTTTTAGCACAATGACATCCTCATGATTGCAAAGGGTTTGTAAGACACATACAGTGGTCTTCTGACTCTGTAACTCCACTTTATAATGCTCTAAATCATCTTTTGCTTCTTTGAGTTCACGTTCCAAAACAACCACACGTATGCTTTTCCTTTTCACCTCAGACTTAAGCATGTCATAATGTGACTTTGCATTCGTTGCACACTGTACCATTACACAGTGATCAATGCTCATAGTTTTGGAAGCATCAATGCCATTTACAACAGTAGAAGCCATCTTATCTTATTCATTAATTCCTAATTCATGATCGGTGCAATCATCTTTATGATTCACACATATCAGGCATCCAACAGGACTTCAGACAAACACACCACATCATCAATAAACGGAGATAATGACTACACCAACTATGACAACAAAAACAGCCATCACCAACATGCATTAAAATCACAAATAATTTCAAAATTTGCTGCTGCATGGTTACATAATTAGTCTGTTCAAATTTAATGAAAAACAAACACTAAATTTCAACAGATAAAATTATTATTTTAGTATTTACTTTCTTAAACAATTACTCGGGTACAATGTGATGTGGTGTTAAGATCGCATAGCGCTAGCGACGAAGTCATGTCCCCTAATACCGACGCAGTCGGGCTAGTCTTGTTTAATATCAAATTCTTGCCTGTCTATTTAATATCTTACATAAGTAGGTCATCCTGCCCGGGGGCTGCTTCGGACAGTCGTTCGGTCATTCACTGTTCGCTGAATCTCAATTAAGCCTTCGAACACCTAGCACAATAAAACTAAGCCCAGGGTCATTTTGTGCTTCCCAGGGGCTGTTAGACTTATCTGTAAGTTTCATTTAACCTGAGTCTGTGTCACCGGTGGGTACGCGGGTAAGCCATCGAGCCAATCGGATTGGTGGGAAAATTGCCATGCAGGAAGTGGAGGCTCCAGAGCTGGGCTGTCAGGCCGTCACAGTCACACCCGCCCATTTATTCTAGGTCTCATTCGAGGCCAAGAGTTCAAAGTGATACGACAGAATGATAGGAATAATTCATCTCCTAATAGGCTAATCAGCCTTCACTTTTTACCGAATTCATCCAGAAACATGAAGAGCGTTTCCGTCGTTGCAGTATTATTATCATCGTCAATATTATGTCGATTGGTTGGGGGTCAGCACGCGGCGCGGCCTGGTGGTGTCGACGACGAAGGCAACAATGAAGAGTTTGTACCACGCGGAGCGATCCGCGGTGTAGGGGGAAGAACCAGCAGTGTCAGTGAGAGTCAGCGTGAACTTGCCTCTACTGCCTGTATGAACACCCCAACTTCAACTCCAACTGCATCGCCAACTAGATCGAATTGTCCCGCATGTCACTTTACCAAATCTTGTTGTATGCTCGACAACTACAACATTTTTACTCCGTACGTTCAGTTCATTTGTTGAATGTTACTTGCGTGGTGCGCTCGAACTTATTTCTGACCTCGTCTATGTTCAATGTTCACTACAATTATTGCAGCGCAAGTGCTAATAACTTATCCTGCGGTTCCAACTCGGTGGATTTCGTTAGGGTTACTGGTTTCACGGTCTATGATGCCAATTCATACCCTTGTAATTGTGGTGGCACCGGGGGTGGGTCGGCATGCACCGGTGCTCCGGGACAGATCAACTGTGAGGGTAAACCCCACGGCACGATTTTTGGGGCATGCCGTGGCAATGATGATTTGGTCGACGTTCAATTCAGTGTAGAAGTTAATGTCAAGCCGGAGTTCAATATCGGGCTGTACGTCAATACACTAGGTGGCGATGCGGTGACTGGTACTGATGGTTGCGAAATCGCCGGGTTGACCGAGAGGGATGCGAGTGGCAACTTGTACATGAATCCATCCAATCAAGTACTGATTAAGCACATGCCCTTGGATCCGAATACATGTTTGGACTTTGCTGCCACTGGTACTTTGCTCAACTATCCTTTTCAGAGGATGACGCTCAAATGTGCAGACACCACTGCCGATAGATTGCTGGATTTCAGTATTGCAGCGTCGTTTGCACAAAGTTCAGGTGAGTTTCATTTACCTCATTATTGGAAATGCCATTAGTCAATTGCCTCGTCTAACCCGAACCCGATTCGATTCCTACCCCTCCCTGTTCTTTTCCTCGCCCTGCCTCGATTACCAAATCGCTGTTTTTCACAGGCGAGCTTTGCGTTCCAGACGGGCCGGAATACAACCCCACCACCGGAGCATTTATGAATCCTCCGCCCTTCCCGGGCACCACCGCAAAGTGTTGGAGAGGAAACCGTCTTACGTTGAATATTCACGTCCCGCCTTGTGAGTATATCTCAGATCTCAGCACTCCACGAAATGAGATGCTGATTTCATTCCTCTCTATCTCTCTTTATCTCATTTACTAACACTCCAGCTTCTTCGCCTTCCCACTCTCCTCCTTAGATCCTTCTCCGACGACACAGCCCTCCATCTCCTCCATGCCGAGTGATTCACCTACTACATCGCGCTTTCCTTCAGAATCTCCCAGTGTCAGCGCTCGCCCATCCAATCGTCCCAGCCGCATTCCCTCACGTAGTCCTTCCGATTCGCCCAGTTATAGCCATATTCCGTCCGCATCACCCAGTGACAGACCATCGAGAAGTCCAAGTGATCAACCTTCGCAAAATCCGTCTGAATCACCCAGCGACAGACCATCGAAAAGTCCAAGTGATCGACCTTCGCGAAATCCGTCTGAATCACCCAGCGACAGACCATCGAGAAGTCCAAGTGATCAACCTTCGCGAAATCCGTCTGAGTCACCCAGTGGCAGACCTAGCCATATTCCGTCCGCATCACCCAGCGACAGACCATCGAGAAGTCCAAGTGATCGTCCTTCGCGAAATCCGTCTGAATCTCCCAGCGACAGACCATCGAGAAGTCCTTCAGACTCACCCAGCATTTCTTCAGAGCCATCAGTGTCTTCTGTTCCGTCATCGAATACTAAATTTCCATCTTCCAACCCATCGTCGCGCCCTAGCGTTCACCCAAGTCGCGACCCTACGCGAAATCCTAGTTCGAGCCCGAGTTTGAGTCATGAACCTTCGATAGCTCCATCTTTGGCGCCGAGTATCAGTTCGCAACCGTCCTCACATCCATCGTAAGTCTCATGTACACCTGGTGATTCTTCATTGCACGACTTGCTTCTCCTAGTCCATTGTTCTCACCTACTATTCATAATTACGCTATTGTTTCATCTCAAACATTCACATTCAACAGCATATCTCCTTCGGGTGCACCTTCTGCGTCGCCCACCGGGTCACTCTACTATCCTGATTGGGTCAACGACTCACAAAAATGTGTGAACGATGGCCTCGATCCATCATTCATGGTTCAATTACAACGCGATAACTACTTGTATTGGAGCAAGGAGGAATGCTGCCAGAATCACTTTTGGTGGCGCGTCGCCCAATGCATGGAGAATAACTTTCCACTCTACGTCTCCAACGGCTCCTACTGCGAGGCGAAGACTGAATTTGAAGATTGGGAGGCCAAGTACTCGCCCGGAACTTGGGATTCAAGCGACCTCTTTAGTACACTCAAGGAATGTTGCAACGCTAAATTTTGGTGGGATCCTAAAGGTTGCGTGTCAAAGAGTCCCAAGACTTTGGTGTTTGCGTTAGATTTTGATTTGAAGGGTTTGGTCGATCCGAGCACATGTCAAGATGCCGATACTTTCGCTAATGCGTTGGAGGTGGCAATGAATAAGGGTCTTGGAGGAGGTGTTGCTGATGTGACGTGAGTGTGCTTCCGTTTGAAGAGCCGATTGCTCATTGATACCATCCCCATTCATGCCTCTAATTCGATTCATACAATGATTTGCATTGCACTCAAACCGCAGGACAATCGGCTGCGTTACGATGTCAAAGGATCCGGACACTGGTAATCCAGGTAAGTTTTTCGATGTGGAAATGCTCCAGCGGAACGCTGTTGGCGTAGCATAGTGTTCTCACCTAATTCATCAATGTACAATTTCTTTCAACGATTTCCAGAATGTGGAGGTTGCTTGGCAGGGACCTCGTTTTCAGGGAACTTTGTTGGGGTTCGCCCAGATGGGTACTTCGATGTAGATTTGACGAAGATCTCCACTATAAAGGGTAAGTGCACCAGCTTTTTGTTGCTCCTGTTCAGTGAACCAATCTGAGCTAGTTTCCTCACCTTCGCAATCGTATTATACCATATAAAACAGCGGATGTTATGTACGCTTGCGACGCTATCAGTTGCGCAACCTCTGCTAGTATCGATGCATTGTACACCAAAATCCTCGCCGATTTCACAATATTCGTTACTTCAAGTCGTTTGCAAACTGAGATCCGCAACTGGGCATACGCCCGTGCTCCTCCTGTACCAGAGTTGTGGTTCACCGAAGTTGCCACGACATCACTATCCACAGATGGGACTTTCACAAATCCATTGAGTGACTCTCAAGATACCGTCGAGACTACAGTTGCCACGACGACAGGTGCACTGTCAGTCCCGAACTTCATCAAACCTGCTGATGCTGCTGCGGAAGCAGAGACGAAGGTTTACTTTGAAGTTGCCATCGCTTCGTCTCTCGGCGCTGCTTTGCCTGATGGAGCAGTAGTCACTGTGAGTAGCATAGAGAACGGAGTCATCTCATACGCAATTACTATGGAAGTCGACTCGTCTACAGAAGCGAGTACGGCGGCAGCTTCTATCAATACTGCACTCGCTAGTGCCTCGATATTGAATTCAATCACTACTGCTGTCACTACTGAATTTTCAAGCTCACCTAATCCAACACTGGTGAATGCAATGTCGGGAGTGACCGTGGCATCTAACACTGCAGGAACCACCAACGAATCGACTCTTGCCGAGGTAACAAGTTCAGGACAACTCTCAACAAACCTTAGCTCTCTCTCTCCTAGTGCTGTCGAGGACTTTGAGAACGCAATTGCCATTACTCTTAAAGCTCAGGGAGCCTTACCTCAAGGGGCGACCGTAATAGTGTCTGGTATCGATGGCAGCGGAGTGGTGTCATTCACAATTGCAATGCTTCTACCTGTGGAGTCGGATAATGCTGAAAAGATACGGGATATCAATTCGAAACTATCTTCGGCTACAACATTGACAGCCATTTCAGGTCATGTCAATTTGCCCTCCCTCGCTATTTCTGAGTTCGTTGGAGGAGAAACACAAGGGGTCAGCTTCAGGAAATGGTTCCCGGATTGGTCTAAATCCGATAGCTACTGCAAAAATGATGGTGATCAGCCTCCCTTCATGAATAGTGCAGCGAACAAAGAATATTATCTCTTTACGACAAAGGCTGAGTGTTGTGCAGCGTGGTTCTCGTCCGCCGCCGACTGTGTTGAGCAAGAGGACCCCAACGCTGAGAAATATGTGCCCGTCTTTTCAGAAAGCAGTTGCTCAAAGATGAAAAATAAAGATCTGGAGTCGTATGACGAAGATAGATACGACACGCTGGACGAGTGTTGTAGCAGTAAGTTCAGCAACAGCAAAAAAGAATGTTGTGGTGATAGTTGCACGGCATCCGGAGAGACAGTTTACCTCCCAAATTGGTCAACAAGCAAATGTTTTGCTCTGAGTAAACAATTACTCTCTGAATATGAAAACACACCTTCCTATAGTAGCAACGTGGAATGTTGCAACGAGCAATTCGGTTGGGTAGGAAGTGGATGTCTTGGTTCTTAGTCACTGTCGCAGTGATCAATGATGCGGATCAACGGATGATTAAACCCGTCGAAATGAAAGTTTGTAAATAAAGTGGTGGACGAGGAGTAAGCGGGAATATCTCTTCCAACAATTAGACCAGTAACCATTAATGTAAATACAATGCTAACAGCAATACATGTCGCGCACTATGTAAAGTACACAATCAAATCGAGCAGCATCGGCTACATCATCATGCCGACACTAAATCTTGCCTGATCACCGGTCAACAATGTCGCGACCAATATTATCTAACAGTGCCACACGCCAACAATCCACTTTGATGATTCATCTGCGTGAGATTCAACGAAGCGCATGTGTGCAGCAAGCTTACTACGTCTAGCTGAGACAGCTTTGCTTCTCCGACGACAAGATAGAACTCGTCATCGAAGAGTTGACTCAAGTACGTGATTTTTTTTGGTATTGACGATTTGTCAAGATGGATCGCATCTACTTGCAGTTGACTCATAGCCTCAAAATAACTTCCCTCTGTATTTTGATGTGTTCTCACTTCTGGTATGAGGAAACGGGATATATTCAATCGTCGTATTGAGATGCACCGATAAAGCCATTGCCCAGCTCTTCGAGAGGAGCTCTCGGAGCACTTTGGGAGACCGTTCGGATATCAAAAGTGCAATATCGCCATATGCCGAACGTGCCGATGTCCATAGCATAAACAATGACGTCATGGCTGCATCAATTGATAGGCGGATTGTTTCAGCACTCATTGCTTCTCTTTCTTGGAAACATGACTCAGGCTTCGTCCATAGAATTGGATCATTTTGTTCCAATCTGTTTAATTCTAATTTGGTTCGAGAATATGTTGTGACCACTGCAGGGTCAAAGTCCACGCATGCAATTCCAAGCGTCTGATAGTGGTGTGGATTCGCAAGACCTTGTCTGATTAGGAGGCGGATTATTTCGTATTTGTCATTTGCGATACCATGTTTCTTTTTCCTGACCACAGCAGCCTCGATCGCCTCGAACATAGCAGATTGCACCTCGTCTTGATTCAGCATACCGTCCCCTGTTAGCATCCTTACATTGAAGGATTGGATACGTCATAACCAGTCTCAAGAAGTAGCTTCACCATTGATGCTAAGTTCTGCCTTGCATCTGCAAGTAATGGACATCCAGCGAACCAAGACGCAGTAGCAAACCGTGTCGTAAGGATGTGCATGACAGTATCAGTTCTGAAACGAGACAAGAACGTCGGGATTAAGTGGTGAGCAAGTGTTAACGACGGCAGCAGTTTGATACAAGTTTGTCGGTTGAAGGACTTACGAATCTGCTGCAACCGCAGTATGAAAGGGAGTGTTTCGATTGCTGTCTTTGGCATCCAACGTCTTTAATACGTTAACACCAGGAAGATTTTGCATTTCCAGGAGACTTTCTAACAACATCATCTGCTTGGCTACATGCCAAATGAAATATATTTTGTTCCTTCCGGTTGGTCGACAAAAGAGCAATCTTTTGATCTTTGATAGGCGTGTACTGAAGGAGTATGTCGATGGCATCTCGTCGACGACTGCTATGCACTGCACATTCGTTGTCATTTCTCTCTCTCTCTCTCTCTCTCTCTCTCTCTCTCTAGTGCACAGCTAGTTGTAGCGGTGTCAGTGACAATATCTGCTGATAGGAGATGAACGGTTGCTCAGTAAGGATGTTTACCCTTTCCTCAGGATATTTGTTTTCTTCCAAGCCACGCATGTCAGACAAACCTACTCGCATACTCTTCCATTGCAAAACATCATCAATGTTGTGTATTGTTAATTAACAGACTATGGAGAACCTTCCGCATCCGACTTCAAAGTTGGTGTTGCGTCACAATGATCGTCGCCATGATCTGATACCAACCCATTGTGAAACAAGGCGTGATTGTAAACTGCACAATGAAGTGGGCATACGGATTCGATGCACTTCCGCTCTAAATCGACAATGGGATTAGGTACTACTCGTGGAGGTATTGTAGTAGATGTCGTAGGTGTCGTGGGCGGTACTTCGGATCAATTGTAGCCTTCATCAAATGGCGTGCTGAGGGATGGAGGCTCCATTGTATTGCACATATTATTACTCGGAACTTCGTCCAAAGAAGTAGAAGATGATGAAGAGGAGCCATCATCGTCATTATTGTCTCCCGCATAATGACGACTGGGATTTATGCACCCGATCATCATCATTAACCGTACGTTTCACACGTAACGCTTCCCACCAACGATGCCTCATTTTGGATAGTTCCAAATCAGTCCACTTTACTTTTGCATGGGTATAATGAATGTTGTTTCCAAAGTACAAGTCGAAGTAGCAGTCGTAGTAGTAGCAGATTGCCCGGCGGAGAATTCGCCCTCATGTTCATTACGATCATAATTTGCATCATCTATATTTGTTCGATCATGATTTGCATCGGTTAACATTGGTGAATAATTTGGCGTATTGAAGAGAGGGTAGTCAAATGCACTTCTTCTCCCCAGCTCCTTTGCTGCATTTGATGTCGTTGTTGCTCTAGTTGGTGTTGTCGATGCTGCTGCTCCAATTCCAATGCATACCTGAGCTTGCTCGCCAAGGTAACTTCTTCCTTCCTAGGAGTCTCCACATTATCAGTAGTAGTATTTGCATCGCTTGTGGCAGGGCGTTCAACTTCGTAATATCATCATTGTAAGATAAACCAACTGAGCCAAAAGCTCCACGTAGTCAAGGACTATGGTACATAATTTCTGAATGCTAACACTCCCCGGCACACGTCAGAATGTAGAGAAATGTAGCATTGTTACGGGTGGAAGTAAGGCGTCAGGAACCTGTCAAGCAACCACCGAGCTCCCCTGTGTGCCAGGTGGCAGGCACGAGTGGGGGAACTTCTAATAACATTCGTCGACGCTAGAGGGGGGTGGCGGCGGCGGCCAATATTGTAGCATCGTTGGATTTTGTGTGTTTTGTGGCGGGAAAGATGCCACGTGGAATTATATCCTCTCCCTCTGCTGCCTCATGCCACGTGGAATTCATGCCATCACAATTCGATCGCTTCACTCTTCCAAAAGACCATCGGAATAAAATCTATTACTATCGTGCCCTCGGCTCGACAATGATACTCAAGAAACAGCTTGCACTTCACCTTGCTGCGGCGGCCACCGCATTAATGTGCAGAGGTGAAGTCATCGGCATCAGCGCATTTACTACAGCTATTCCACCTTTGTTGTCATGCAGCCATGTACAGACTCATCATAAACAATCGACATCGATGCTGCTGCTGCAGTCGTCGACGTCCGATGACGCACCTCCTGTCAATATAGTCAGTCTCGACGCCTTTATACGGGCAATCGACATTCTAAAAAGTGACTTGGGGATAGAAATAATCCCACAAGATCAACGACCGATGTATGCAATTGGAAAGCTCGTGGCGCAGTTACCTCTGGAACTTGTGAGTGGCATTCGATTTGCCGATTGCGAAACATTAACACTCATAAGCCAATTACGAGAGACGGTGGTTGACGCCACAGGATTACAATCGTTGGATACAATTGTGGCAATTCGAGCTGGTAGTGGTAGTAGTGATGGGAGTTATGGTTACGAGGGGTCCACGAATGGTGCCGGTATTGCTGATACGGCCCAAGCATACACCAATGCAATCAACTACGCGATGCAAAATGATCTCAAAGAGATCGAATTGGAAGTTAATCGGTTGGTGCCATTGATGCCTTCTACAGAGTAGTTGGTTGGTGATAATACTGATGGAGAAGAATATGCAGACGATTTTGCGGTATGCAAATAAATTGGCGATGTAAATCTTCTCACGCCGACGATTAGACAACTTACCCCAAACATAGTTTACACGGGGGTACTCATACTGCTCAAATTTGCAAACACACTGGTGGGTTTGCCTGCCTCCAGCTCGTCCCTTCGTTTCTCTTTAAGATAAGTATCCACGGCATCGGCCACACCTCGTCCTTCATGAATTGCCCACACAACTAAGCTCTGGCCTCTGCGACAATCTCCACCGGCAAATACACCCTCAAGGCTGGTGCGGTAGTCGCCATACAGTGCATGGATGTTATTGCGTTGATCCAAATCAAGATCCAACTCTTTGGCGACATAATCCTCAGGCGACACAAAGCCCATGGACAACACAGCAAGATCGCATGGCCACTCCCGCTCACTTCCCTCAATAGCCATAGGACGACCTTGACTCATATCCACATCCTGGGTGATGAGTGCCTTCACATGCCCATTCTCATCGCCGATGAACTCCTTCGTCATAACAGCATATTCCCGTGGATCCTTCCCAAAGACGGCACGGACTTCGGCATGTCCATAGTCAATACCAAATACGCGCGGCCACTGCGGCCAGGGGTTGTCGGGAGCACGTTCCACGGGTGGTCGAGGCATTAGTTCAAAGTTGGTAATTGACTTGCATCTGTGACGCATCGACGTTCCAATACAATCGGTGCCAGTGTCTCCGCCGCCAATGACAATCACATCCTTTCCAGCGGCGGTGATGAATTTCTCCTTGTCCCAATTCGATTCGAGGGTGCCCTCTTTTGTCAAGAGAAGACGCTTCTGATTTTCAGTGAGAAACTCCTGTGTGATCGAGGAGGAAGAGAATCATCCCGTAGATGATGAATTTCATGCACAGAAGGACAAGAACGCAGATAATTTCAATGCAAAATATCTTACCATTGCAAAATGAACACCCTTCAACTCCCGTCCAGGCACTGGCAAATCTCGTGGCTTCGTAGCCCCCAGACAAAGTGTCAATGCATCAAAATTAGCACGTAGATCGTTGACATCGACATTCTCTCCAATATTCGCATTCGTTACAAATTCAATCCCCTCCTCACGGAGTAAATTCACCCGACGATCGACAGTCTCTTTCTCAAGTTTCATATTGGGTATACCATACATGAGTAATCCACCAATACGATCGGCACGTTCGAATACGGTAACCTTATGTCCCATTTGATTGAGTTGATCAGCCGCGGCGAGCCCAGATGGTCCAGAGCCAACAATTGCCACAGTCATGCCAGTACGTTCTTTAGGAATACGTGGTGTAATAAGTCCTTCATTCCATGCATTATCCACAATGGAATATTCAATATCTTTAATGGTCACGGGAGCATCGACCAATCCGGCGACACAAGCACCCTCGCACGGGGCGGGACAGACACGTCCCGTAAATTCCGGGAAGTTATTCGTCTTGTGCAAACGTTCAATGGCATCGGCCCATTGACCATTGTATACAAGATTGTTCCACTCGGGGATGAGATTGTTCACGGGACATCCGGTGTGTGTTTGACAGAAAGGGGTGCCACAATCCATACATCGGGCTGCCTGGACCTTGCGTTCGATGGAAGTGTGTTTTTCATTATCGCGTCCCTCGACGGGGTTGAGCTCTCCCCAGTCGAGGACACGTTTGGCGGGATCTCGGTATGGTTCTTTGTTGCGTTGGTAGTTGATGAATCCGCGGAGTTTTTCGATGGGTTGGTAGGTTCCGTCGCGGCGCTTCACTCTGTTGATGGGGAGAGATGTTGACGAGATTAACGAGCAAAAGCAAAAAGAAGTGTATGAGATGATTGACAACGATACTTCTCATCAAGTTACAATCACCCGTAGGTGAGGCCTCGCAGACCCTGCCACTCATGGACAGGATGAGTGCACCAATTAGGCAGGTAGGCATCATCATCGCGGCGCATCACTCACTTTGGCTCATTGTCATGATCATAAATCCCCTCCCGCCAAATCTCATGCCTTCCATCACTCCCGATGGGACCACCAGTTCGAACAGCCTTGGTGGATAGTGATCGAGGAATAATGCTATTATTAGTCTGGATAAGGCCGATTGCCTTCCGCCGAGCGCTTGCCGAGACCATCATGGTGCATTATCATCAATTCAGATCTTTTGTGGTTTGATTATGTGGTGGATGCAGCGGATATGGTGTTCTCTGTGTCTGTGGTGGCGGGCTGAAGTTTCATTTTGCGCGGGAAGCAGAATCCGTCTGGCCCTCTCACCCAAACTTCCCTCATTTTGGCGGAAGATGGAAGATCCTGGAAGATCACTGCTCTGGGGAAAGTTCAATCTTCCGCGTCAACTTCTTCATCCAACAGATTAAGAATCGAGAGTCCATGACAATTGAGACCAAGCGAGCATCAACTTCTCAATGAGAAACTTTCTCGTTCAAGCTTCTTGCCTTGACGGGCCGGCGCCAAGCGGACAGCAAGGAAAAGGACAGCCAGCGCGCACAACAGCAAGCAACCGCATCCAACAACACCCAACGAGTCCCAACGCTACAAAACAAAGACCCTCCACCATGAAGATCGTCGGACCAGTACTCACCGCCGCCGCGGCCTACTTCGTCGGGCTTGCCTCCGCTGCCCCCGCCATTGTTTGGAAAAATAATGGTAGCAACAGCTCTTCTCTTACCTCACACATTTCCAATGCCATGGATGCGCGCTCCCTGCTAGCGTCCGTGGGCATTACCGGCAATAACGACAATGATGCGTCATCTTCATCGGCACTGTCGGCAGTAATCTTCCTCGTGGAACGCAATACCGACGGCTCCGAGGGATTGTCTTCCCTCCTCTCCTCCTCTTCTACAAACAACAATATGGCGGGGGTAAAAGATCGATATTTGATGGCCGATGAGATTTACTACCACGTTCACGGTGTCGAGTCGGCACGGACCATGGCGCGGGATGTTCGCAGCAGCAGTAATAATATTATCGAGGGGAAGGTAGGGGAGGGGGGAAAGGTGACAGTGGCCGAAGTGACCATGGAGGAATTTCAACGCAAATTGGCTTCCTTGGCACAGTCGGAGATTGAAGAGGCGGAGGAGGGTGAGATTGCTAGCATTGAATCATCAGACAAGAAGATTACCAAGGCCCAACAAAAACGAAGGAAGGCAATTTCCGAAGCTGACGTCTTGGTTGTGTCTGTAGCCAACAAATCTAACGAAGAGGATGCTGCCAAACAACTTGATGCTACCATTGTGGCCGCCATTGATTCCTCGGCTATTCGAAATGTCGTCCTTTCCTCCATCCGTTCGACGGACGAGGTGAAGCATGCCCGAAAGTTGGCTGTGGTAGAACGCTTGACAAAGAACTGGTCTTCTACTTCCTCCTCTTCCACTCGTCGTCGTCTTGAGGATGTCGCTGCTGCAGCAGGAGATGACAATGTCAATAATGCCCAATCGGAGTCCGAAGCAGGAATTTACTATGTCAACATGACACCCAATATATTCGCTGGCCTCCTCTTCTTTTTCATGTTTGTCATGACGGCTCATATTGGATTGACTTGTATGAATATGATTGAGGGTCAGGATGTGTATGTTAAGAAGATGCCGCATATTGGTCGTGAGGTATAGAGAGTTAGTAGTATGCAGTAGTAAGTGGGGGGAGGTGGGGGACGAGAGAGAGCGTGGACGGAGGTGGTTTGCCGGTTGATCATAGAAGATGAAGGCGTGAGATATATATAAATGTTTCAGTATTCTGTTTAGATACGACGTTAGATCTATTCCGTCTTTGCTTCCTCGTATGAAATCCACTTTGTTGCATGATGGACTGGCTATTTCGATAATGGGTGAATGAAATCAACATTGATGGCTTTTCCCACCACCGACGAAATTATTCCGTACACTCAACGCTACCAAAGTTAACATCCCAAGAAGTAAGCTAATCCATTTTCCTTGATTCACAATAGATGTTATCATTAACAGATAAGAATCCAATCGATTTGGAAACTGTCTAGTCGCATAACCAAATAGTAATGATTCGATAACATCACATACCACCACAACCATACAACATATCCAAGGAAGAATTGATGTTGATATACCAGCATATCGGCATTGTCGAAATAGCAATGCCCATAATAATAACGTGTACGATGGTATGTAAATTATGAAATCCAATAGATTAATCTCCGTGTACGCCCTTCGTCCCTGTGGACCTAACCGATCAAGGTAATTGTAAAGTGTGTCATCACTATTGTCGGCACCAAATCCAAACCACCATGTATCAGGAATATCAATTCCACCACCATATCTACATTTTAGTGATTGACATTTTGTTAGCATGATGCATTGGGATATAAGCCAGAAGAGGATTGGTGTGAGGAGCAATGGCAATGGTGGTGAGTCTGCGACTTTGCCCAGCATTTTGGTGTCCTCGTCGTCGATAGGTAGTCGACCTCAAACTAAAAGGGTCACAAATAAATGAACAAACTATACATCAATGAAGCAGGGAAGTTACTTGTCGTTGCCGCAGTGGTGTAGGGGTGGGAGTGAGAGGCATCGATAGGTCAACATCGAGGTCAATCTATCATTGCTTCGAGCTGCTTCGAGTGCAGAGCAATTCGACACTCGATACTCGATGCAGACGGTGTTTCGAAATTTGGCGGGAAGATCATGTGGCGAACATGAAGATGATGATACCGACCTGTCGACCATCAAAGTCCAAGCAGCGTCCAAGCAGATCAAAGCCATGGCTTCGGAGGGAGAAGTGCATATTTACAAGGTAAGGATATTAACCAAGGTTATTTCACCTAGAGCGGTTACAAAATATGTAGATTCGACAGCCGATATATCCGATCGCCGTCATCCGTAAGCCCTTCCGAACCCGTCAATTACACCAGTAGCACCGCATTGACACATCCATCCAACTCGGGATTATTCGTAACCTGTGCCATTTTCCCCCATGCCACCTTTCCACTAGTCGTCACCAACCCCAAATCACTCACATTCACTTCGATAATTGTACCCTTGGTCAACACACCCAAGTTGGTATACAATGTACTCGATGGATTCTTCTTCACTCCCAGTATATCCAATTGAAAGGATGTTTTCAATTCCGGATGTGTGACATTGGCACGCTTCATTCGTAATCCAGTCGGTCGGATAAATCGTTCATACTTGGGTGCTTTACGGGTGAAGTTATCACCAACGAAGGTGCATTTGGTTACGACGCGTTTCCATGCCTTATTCTTCTTCGAACCGGTACGCATAACCTTGAACATTTCATCATCTGCCACGGGCTTTACCTTGGGTATGGGCACCTCCCACTTCCCCGCCTTTTCTTTCCTCTTTTGTTTGACAGTGTTACTCAACACCTTGGCGCGGCTCACACCCTCCCTATCAAGCAAGTACGCTGGCACAGCTCCATCCGCCACAGCCTCATCATTCGCATGCTTGTTGCTCCGTTCATTATGTTGCGATATCGTCTTACGCATAGTGGCCTTCTCCTTGAACCGTTTCTGATTGTATAGCTTGGCACGTAAACCGTGGACCTTTTGGGCAAATTCGGAGCGCTTGTGTACCATCCGCGCCTCGCGTTTGCGTTCGCGTTCCTCGGCGTCGAAGCGACGGCCGTGGAGTTTGCGATGGCGTTCCATATGCTCGTGTTGCGGCATGGTTATATATTGGCTATTAGGAGTATTCTTTGTTGGATTAGTGTGATCGCTGGGCGGTGGGTAATCGAGGTCGAGGCAGGATGTACGCGCGGCGGCAATGGCAATGGCAATGGCAGCAGTGTTGTCTTTTTCTGTGGCAATGGCAGCAGTGTTGTTTGTCCCCTCCTTTTTTCTGTGGCTGTGCGTGCGTGGTCTCCTTTGTGGGCTGGAAGCAGATGTTACAATGGTAACCGATTTTCCAATCTTTTACCTGTAGAATGTGAAATATGGTAGATTCCTGTTACGTCGGTACTGGATACCCATCGGAAGAAAAATGTTACAAAGGTTACAAAAAGGACCGTCAAAGTGTAGCCTGTCCGTCGATGTTGGATCACTTTCTCACTGTCCATCGATGTGGTGTGTAACACTTGTTTCAGTCTGTCCGTCGAAAGCGACTCTTTATTTGTTTCAACGCCCAATCCAAATCCAACGCGAAGGTCGACTTCATTCGATGCGAGAAGATGCGATGCACCATGAAAAAATAATCATGTCCGCATAGAACTAGATACTACTCCAACCTGGTTACCGATGAACCCATAATACAGCCAGGCGAACATCATAGCACTCCAGAACCCCCGTGATACCTATTGGCTCTTGATATCTCTCCCCATTCGCAAACACAATTTCATCGTCGTCGTCGTCGTCGTCGTCGTCGTCGTCATTGCAAGTCGTCGTCGTCGTCGAGTCGTCGATCGGGTTGGGGTTGGATCCAAAATATCTTAGTCCGAAGTCAGAGCATATTATCATATATCACTAAAATAATCATGGGCAACGACCAATCCACTGTCATCGACGAAGAGCGCAAAATGCTCGAATCACTCTACCAAATCTCCGAGGGACGACTCGATACCAACGATCACGATCACATCAATTCCAAAGTCAATTCGGGCACATCGGCACCCAATTGTCAACCATTGCACACTCTACGCGAAATTGAGGAGGAGCGTGCACGGATAGAGAAAGAGGAAGCAGAATTAGCAGAGATACTCGAGGCGGAACGATTGGCAGGATTGGTGGGGATGAATGATTCTCAGCATAGGGCATATCTTGAGGCACAGAAACGATTGGAGCGGGCGGATTCATCACTATCGTCGACTGGATCAGCATCATCGGGGAAACAACCCATACAGCAGCAGCAATCACAACAGCAGGCGGAGAAGGGATCAATTGGATCATTTGTGCAGATGGCCAAGACGGGATATCAAGAACTTGTCAATGCAATTATCCGGTGAGTCGGGGGCTGTCTACGCCACGGATCGGTCCTTTTGCAGTTTGTAATAGTCGCAGGCGATGGACTCTCAGTCCTTCCTGAAATGCCGCAACATCATGTTCTCACATCACTTTATTATGCCTCAATGATTTACATCCATCATACCCAACTCTAGCCCACCACGTGCCAAATACATGGAAGAACATCTAGGACCACCCACCTTCACCTTCCTCGGGAAGCGATTCACCCGTACTGACTTTACTCTACAAACGAAGCGTGGACTAAATTTACAATGCTCTCATTGGGAGCCCGTCGAACGGACCGCCGTTCGGATTCCCGTGGTAATTTATATGCATGGAAATGCGAGTGCTCGTGTGGAGGTATTGCCTCAACTTACGGTATTGCTAGCGCTGGGTGTGGCGGTATTTGCTTTTGATTTTGCGGGGAGTGGGAAGAGTGATGGAAGTCATGTCACGTTGGGTTATTATGAACGAGAGGATTTACTGTGTGTGGTGGCACATTTGAGAGCGACGGATGTAGTATCGACGATTGCTTTGTGGGGAAGATCAATGGGTGCAGGTATGGTATTATGTTTGTTTCAAGTTGCTGATGCATTCCACTTGCTTCACACTGTTCCCTAATGATATTTCTTACTACTTGTGTGCAACCTCTTTTCTATCAGTCACCGCCTTAATGCATGGTGATCGCGATCCCAGCATTGCCGCAATGGTCTTAGATTCTCCCTTCTCCGACTTATCCCTGCTTTGCGAGCAGATGGTAGACAAGGCCCGTGATCAGGGAATTAACGTCCCTGGCTTTGTGTCCTCGGTAGCCATTCGCATGATTCGGGGCAGTGTCCGTCGTCAGGCTGATTTTGATATTCGGGATGTTAGTCCCATCTCGCATGCGCCGCATTGCTTTATACCAGCACTGTTTGTTGCCGCCGAGAATGATGACTTTATTACCAAGTCACATTCGCAATCTTTGCATGAGGCGTATGCGGGAGATGCCAATATGATTGTTGTAGATGGTAAGCGGACATTTTGCATGATGTGCGTGTGTTGTTGCGTCGGGGCAACAAAATTGAATTCAATGTTGTCGATTCTATTTTGCTGTTACGGTATTGACTCGTCGACCTGACTTCATTCTCAACCCTCGACATTGCACTCCCAGGTGACCACAACTCGAGCCGACCTCGATTTATGTTCGATTCGGTATCAATCTTCCTTCAGGCGTGTTTGCAAATACCACCCGAGTGGCAATTTCAACTCCATCCGGCAATGAATATAATGCTCCCCCCGTGGAGGTTTCCCCAGTCGGCGGTACAACTGCAGCAGAGGAGGCAACAAAGTAATAATAAACCTGATTCGCCGCCAGCTTCGTCGAAGATTGGGCATCATTCTCATAATCAATCGCGTATACAAACAGTGACATCTCCGACGAGGCAGTCAACTTTAGATAACTATAATGCTGGTGATGAGGATGTTTTGAGAGCGGAAGCAATTTCTGCCGCGCTCGATTTTGCGGATAACGACGAGAATATCGATGATGATTATGACGATAATGATGATGGAGTTGCAGATATTGACGTAGAAAAGCTTGGAATGACAAATGAAAGACAGAATGAAATCCAAGGGTCGCTATTCCGGATGCTGGGACATGAGAATCACGCTGCACCTCCACAGCGCAAAGCACCACCACAAGTATTCTGCTCAAGCGAGAATGGGGACACAGGGGATGTGTCGGCTGCAGCATCCTCCCATGAGAAGTAGATGCTAGAATAATGTTTTCGGCTGAAACTAAATTATTCATCACTAGCAGTAGCGGCAACGCTCTCGCCACACTCAACAAATAGAAAATAGCAGCCTCTCATAAAATAAGCCATGTTGTAAATCGGAAAATGAAAAAGTCTAGTACCATACAGCGATTAGCCAGTGCTCTCCTCAATCCTCCAACAGTGTCAGCGCTAATTGTCCCCTCCGCTCATCGATACCCTCCAATCGAACGCGCACATGATCGCCCACCGAATAATTTTCACTACTGCCACTGGGTTCTCCTACTTTTGACAAAGCACTGGCAACGCCCACCGGCCATGATTCATCGCACGACGACATATCTTCCCCGACACATGGTTGAACGTAGTACCAATCACCAGTTTTCGATTTGGCCTTGACAACTCCATCGTACACATTTCCAATCAGATTTTGTACATCCTTTTGACTAATCTTTTTTGACAACAGTCGTTCCTTCCTCTTATCTGCCCGCTTCTCAAGCTTGAGATCCTTGGCCTTCTTGTCCTTTATCGACGGATCGAGTGTTACCATAAAGCGGCCCGATTGTGGGGATACAGCCCTAATGTAAACCTGAATTTCGTCACCCGCCTCGATATCAAAATCATCCGATTTCATCATCATCACTCCATCGTCGTCAGCCTCATCGACGATAGCACCATCCTCAAAGCGCAGCATTCCCAAAACTCTGGTCAAACCTCCACCATACTTCTTACCACGTCGTCTACCAACTCCACAATCGACAAATGCCGCCCCAGAACGTGATGATACTGCCACAACAGTGGCATCGAATGGTCCATCGCCCGCCTTCAAATCGGTAAGCTCACGCTCCACGCCCGCATCATCGATGCCGCTATTGGTATTGCGACTGGAGGAGGATGATCGGCCAACGACATACGCGGGTGATGACAACATTCCGCCGCCACTACCTCCTTGACCACGACCTTGTGGATCACGTGCCATCGTAAGCACTAGCAATGGACCACCACCATCCCCCCTATCATCGTACGAATGCACTACGGCATCGATCTCGTCACCTTCTTGATAACGTCTTGCGATTGCTCCATCATACACACGCAGTGCCGCACCCAATGGTTCTGGTGCCAGAGAAGTAGATGGCGTAGTCGATATTGATTTTCCCGAAGGCGGGCGCGGAACCGCCATGCCAGTGTGCACCATCATCGATGGCGAATGATTTGTATTCTTTTGTGCATCGTCGCCGTCATCGATAAGCTGAAATTGGACCAATCCAGCCGAAGCTGCCATAGCCCTACCCTGTCGTCTGGATAGTGGAGTGCCCAATACAATATTGCCGTGTCGTGGCTCCACAAAGGATCGAACTATGCTGCCACCATTTCCATTCTCTCTCTCTTCCACCAGATCCATCTCGTCAAATAGAGATGCGAGTAGCAATTCAACCGAATCGTATCCCATGGCAATAGCATGTTCACGTAAATCACCCTGCAATGTCCGTTTATATGCCCTACCCAACTTTCCCACCGTAGCACCAAGTAAATTCTCTCCATTCTTCGGATTTACTACCTCCTCACCAATGGAGCACAGTAATGCAAAAACATTCCAACGTAATAATGCCTGACGTGACACATTTAATATACTTGCTGGAATTAGGATTGGACTTGCATTCCGTCGTCGTTTCTTCCACGCTTTGCGGGAGGCAGTCGTGTCGCCTATGCGTATGCGTAAGGATTGTCCGGGTAGGAGATAAGCTAGTTCGGTATTGGATGTGTTGTCCAAGAAGTTGTTGTTGGAACTGCCAGCGTCTTCCTCCATCGACGTCATCATTCTCCTCGTGCTGAATTCTCTCGAATGAAGATTGTTCACATTGATGCCGATGGTATTTTCAATGTGAATGATTTGCAAGCTCCCATGGCGACAGGAACTTCGTGATGGCAGCAACAACGATGAAGACACCGACAACTTCGGTGCGGTGACGGTGACATCCGGTCGATGGAAGTGGAAGGCAAGCGCTGAATTCTTATTCATGTAACGACAGCTGCTGCATCCCAGTAGCAGCAGTGCGATGAGTATATTTCGTGATATCATCGTGATAGTAGTACTGTTGTTGTATAATCTCAGTATTTTGCCATCATCACACCATCGTTCGACGCCGCCGATGTCGATGTGGGTGGTTGATGGACGGAGAGATGATTGCCTTTTAGTTTAGGTGGGAACTACATCAACTTGTTGTGTAAGGATTGTTGTTTGGTGTTGGTTTTGATGGCTGCACTTTGTGGAGCCGTGACGGACAGACGGACGGATTATGCTCTGCATGCGAAGGACGGACGGTGCACCCGCAACGCGTGCCACGTGCCACGTGGAAGATAAAGTGCTTCACCCTTCATTCACCGCGCGCAGTTCACCGCTCACCGCTCGACCATCAATTCGAAAGCGACTGCCGACGGGCGATGGACCATAGACCATGGGCGGCGACGATGCAGTATGTTTCAGCCGCCTTCGCATTGAAGATGATGCACACGACGATGTCAACAGCAGGTGCAACGAGGACCATCATCGACATCGAGCAGAACGGGATAGCATAGCAGACAATCGATGCACCTGCACCGACGTCGATGTCGATGGCAAACTTGAGGTTGGCGAAGGCGAGGATACCACTGATAACGACGATGCAGACTCACCGACGGAGAAGACGCCGATGCAACATGATGATAGTTCTGGAACTGATATCGGCGGCGCTATGAACTCTCATTCGCTGTCGTCGTCTTCGCTATCAACAACATCAAAGGCATCGACGAATGCACCTACGCTTCTCTGTGACGCATGGTACGGCTTCCCCACCCAGAAGCGTCCTCGAAGGGAACGGATCAATGCCGTAAGCCGACAGATTTCTAATTTCTTGGAGTGGGGACATCAACATACACAACATAAACTACCTCTGCAACAGCAATCAACTTCCTCGTCGACGAAAGTCGGCGACGTAGCTCTGCATGGCGATCGCGCAATTCTACAGATTCCATGTCATGTTGCATTCCTCGGTGCCATGGGCGATGTTCGGGCTGTGCAACATCGCGTGGATGAGCTATCGTGGCAAGGACAACTACTTAGTACTCTGTCGAATGATACTAATCGCCATTCTGATGTTTGCAATAACGATTGGGAAAATGAGAGAACGGGACAAGCTGCTGGTGGTGCTGCAATGCTATTTCAATCCGACGTTACCATTCAAGCCTATCTGGAGTCCTTCGTGTTGGATAGACGACGAAGAATAAAACAACAACCCCAAACTAACGATGGCGTCGACATCACGAGTAATGGCGCTAGTACCATCGAAGATTCTGCAAACATAAACAACAACACTGGCAACGAAACTGACAATGATGTTGACACAGCCATATACCTCTCGCCGGATGCATCGTACACACTACCCATCACATGCCGTCCACCACATATCGTCATACTAGGTATGCTTGTGGACAGGCAAACTGTGGTTAATCGATCCCAACAACGTGCGGAGAATATCTTGGGTATGAAAGCGGCACAACTTCCATTGCAGGAACTCAATGTGTCGGGATTGCATTCGAATGAGCCACTCAATGTGGATACTGTTCTGGAGTTGATGCAACGATGGTGGTGGAATTGTGATGAATTTGAGGTGAAATTGCAGCAGCAGCAGCAGCAAGAACAACAGCAACAATGTAGTGTTAACGATGACAAGGTGATAGATGATGCGTATCGAAAATGCTTCTTGGATGCAGCGGCGTGGGCGTTGAAGTCACATAGAGACCGACATCCTAATCGGACGTTACATTCATGACGACGATAAATAAATTCACTGTAATCCAATGCGTTAATGCGATGCCTCTCTAGATTTGTTACAATTTCCTTAGGCAGAAGTCTAGTAGATAGCAGTTCCCCACCGTACCATCAGCTTTATCCAGTATTAGTAGCAGTAGTCTCCATCCGTAAATGATTGCAAATAACTCTCATCGCCAACTCCATCCTTCTCAAACTCACATCTTCATCCTCGTCATGGCCTGGCACAATAATGTCCGCCACTTTCTTCGATGGTTCAACGAATTCATCGTGCATCGGACGTACCGTCAGCTCGTATTGGGATAATATATCCGAGAGTTGTCGCCCACGTTCGACGGAATCACGACGAATGCGTCTCATTAATCGAATGTCATGGGGTGCATCCTATGCAATTTCGTTTTACATGCCGAGTGATAGATTATACCATGTTTGTTGGTCAGATGTGAAGCAAATGAATGAGCGAGGAGATGGACAGAAGGACATTTATTAGGATGGCACATCAATTTCCTCTTACCACAAATACCTTCAAATCCATCAATTTCACCAATCCACTAATACTCAAAATCAATATCCCCTCCACAAGAATCACCCGTTTGCTTTCCACAATCCGACCCCCGCTCCTTCCCAAATCATCTATTTCCCCCTCTTGATATCGACAATGTCGTTTAAAATCGTATCGTGGCACTTGAATGGATATACCGCGGGATAGTTGATGGAGATGATGTATGAGTAATTCGCTATCGAGAGAATCCGGATGGTCGAAATTAATTAATGCACGTTCTTCGATGGGCAAGTGGGATAGATCCTTGTAGTAGTCGTCATGGGATAGATGGGCAATATTGGTTGTATTCGTATCGTCGCAATCATGGAAATTGGTATTGTTGCAATTGGCGCTGTTGGTATTGTTGTTGCTACCGCCACCCCTAAAGCCATGGTAGATGCTTTTGGCAAACGTAGACTTGCCTGCGCCCGTGCCTCCGGCAATTCCAATGATGATTGGCTTTGTAGTTGTTGGTGTAGGTGTTGTTGTTGTTGTTGTTGTTGTTGTCGCACCCGTCGTCATCGTCGATGTTGCTCGCCGCCTAAGTTGCTGTTGGTTGACGTTTGCTTGTTCTAGCTGCCTAATGAGCAGTGGTATTGAACCCTCTCTCTTGCTGGCTCCTGGGGGTCGGCTAACTACTACTGAAACCCAGCGGACGCCGCAGACCGGCCGCCATGGTAACATGGTCCATGTCCATGGTCCATGGTGAATGATGGTGCACTGTGTTTGTTTGCAGCGGCGTCGGTCGTCGTCGTCGGTGTTGGTGTTGGCAACACATCATTTTCGAAATGGCGGGAAGAAGATTTGGCGGGCGGCCCGCCTGATTTCGACGATGGCGCTCATTGTCCTTGTCATTGTTGCGTTGGCACTTATTCTTATGAACAATGACGCCGACATGACATGCACCTACACTGCCGCCCACTGCCAGTAGCACGAGAGTATCCGCATCTTCCTTGCTCAGCTAGTCGTACTATCCCTTCATCATCCTAAGCGATGGCGGCCATTCCTAAGCTCAACGTTCACGTGCTTGTGATTGCAGTCTTTACGCTGATAGCGAGCGTGCAGAGGGTGATGTGGAGCGCGATGATGATGCACCGGGACAACCACGATGGTCATCCTCGTCGTGCCGACATCGACAACCACCGCCCTTGGTCTACAATAGTCAACGATGACGATATCAACGACGATACCACCTCTTCTCCACGCGATGCGTCAAATCAACCTCTCATACAGGAGAAGATACGAGACGGTCGTGATCATGTCACTAAAAAGGCCAACAACAATCTACTGATAAAGTTACGAACTGCTCTGACGACGGCTGATAATACTAACAATCATCATCATCATCATCCTTTTCGTGCAGCAACGGATCCTTCATCGCCCACCAACATTTACCTCTTGGGGGAACGCAACAGCGGGACCAACTACGCCGCCTCCATACTAAAAAAGGCATTCATCCCACCGAATCACATGGATCCATCTCGATTACACGAGGCATTCTCATCAGACATTCCAATATTGCGACATAAGCACATGTTTCGGCACACCTTGCTCAATGAGACGGAATTGAATGAAATCTCTCGTCGGACAGATATTTTATGGATACTGGTAGTACGACGACCATGTGATTGGGCGGATGCCATGAAACGTTTGCCATGGCACATGTGCAATACGACCAATATAGCCTCGGATTGTCCTGGTACGAAACTTGTTAGATTTGAACATTCCAAAACATTAACGAAATATTCATTTGCGGAATTTATGGAATTGGAATGGGGAGATTGGCCGGAATCGAGTAATTTTCGGAATTTATCCTTTGTGAGCAAGGATTTCGTGTATCGCAATGTATTTGAATTACGACGACACAAGTTACAATTGATGAAACAGATTGTGGATATGGTGCCGCGGAATATTAAGATTGTGAGATTGCATGAGTTGGAATTGTCACCGGAATTGTTTCTTCAGGTAAGTACTAAATAGTGTCAAAGAGGGAATGTTTGTCGAACGAATGCTGTTGCTTGAAATTTATCATTCGATTGCTCGGATATGTGGCATCGGGTGGAATGGCATCTCTTTATGATATTCTAATGGCATTCTTATTCATGCACCGACCTCCTTTTTCATCATGGGCAGAACCTTATCACGGAATTCAACTTGTCAAGATTATTGAGGAAGAATTACCGTCCACAGGTGAGCGGCAAATGGAGACATTGACTTGTGCATTGCAACCTACCAACTAATGACAGTCTGTTCATACTCGTTTGACCCTCTCTTCATAATATCTCGGGCATGATGATGATGTGTGTAGCAACCAAGTGCTAAACAGCACAGGGAAAAGTGTCTATCGGAACAGGAGTGGGAGATTGCTCAGCGTGAAATAGATTGGGAGATGGAAGCGAACTTTGGCTATACTTTCTTAGACTGTCATCGCTGCTATGATGAGCAATGAAAACGAACATGAGATGTGGCTTGGGTCATGAGTCATAAGGCGTTTGGGTGGTCGATAACGATGCTCGTTGAATGATCGCATGATAGTCACCGCTTGTCGTTACTGAAGCGGTGGCTTACTCTGGGATACAACCTGATACAACCGAACGTGCAACGAATCGGAGGTGGTGGAGACATATCGTCATTGATCGTCATCATCATCTTGTGAAACTTTGTGATCTTTGGTTGTTGAACGATGAAACGCAAGAATCCAAAGGAATCCAAAACACCGGTGGGTATGGGTGTGAGTGCGTTTAAGGCACACCGTTGGACAATCGGCAACTTCATTGCATGACATGACGTGATGCAATTGCTTTTGTCGATAATTATGGTACTAATTCTTCAGCAGTCAGCTCATTAATGATGCTCGAAATATATTATGTATGCAATGAATTGTCTATTACATGTCAAGGTACCGAGATCTCCTCGGAAATCGGAAAAACCTTGGAATGCGATAATAATTTTCAACATAGAATGATCTGGGCAGATTTCACTTTATCCAGATCAACATACACCCTGTAGTACTTTCACTGCTGCCGTGAGTGCACCGAATCCAGGCTTGGTTGCCTTTCGTAGCTGACGTAGTATTGACTCTGTGTCAAAATGGCTGCCGTTTGCATGGAGCTTAGTATCAATCGGTGCAAAGGGGTAACAATCAGGAATCGTCAGAATCACATGAAGTCGTTCAGCTTTTCTTGAAGCGGTAGAAAGATAGGCAGTGAAATCATAGCCATCCCTTAGCGTGTCACTCGGTTGCAGGAAAGAATTTTTGCACCGAGCAAGTATCGAATCAAGTTCTTTCGCCACTGATTCAATTCGAGCCACCCGTAATTCAGCAAAATGAATCATGGTGGAAATTTCAGAAGGAACTGCAATCTGGCTATTTCTCAAGTCATTGCAAAGTAACACCATCTTCGTGTTCAAGAACTCAGAGACTGCAGGGTGGAACTTTGATTGCTTCGCACCTGCCACATTCAAGAATGAAGTTTCAGCTCGCGGTAGACTGCCAAATTCTGCTTTCATGGTAACAGCAGATGCGCTGGAGATTGCAAATGATAAATGAATGCTTGTTTCCATTGACAGACCTCGAAACACAAGACTGATGGATGATTCGCTGGACCCCGTGAGCACCCAGTTGTGAAGCCTTTCGATGGAGAAGAACTTAAAATACGAACTATCAGCTGTTGAACGATAGTCTTTCTCATCTTTGCGGAGAGTGTCTGCCTTTTCATTCGCCTCAGCAACATCATGAATTCGCTCATGCATCGACTGAAGTAACTCTAACTGGCGCTCGGCATCTTCGACTTGAGCTTCAAGTTCTGAAACTTCGTCCTCGCAACTTGATACCTCAGACATGGTGCGTTCGAAATGCTTTTTGGTTGCCCGTCTCGCTGATCGAATAAGAAGGGGTAACGCAATTTGTTCTCGATTTCGGTCGATCCGGCTTGAGTTCTCACTCAATACCGCTGTGTCCTTCTGCAAATCAGGTAGGATCGTGGTCGACAATTCATTGTTGTAAACGTCTGCAACGTCAGTTAACCATTGTAACCACGCAATCAACTGAGCTTCGTTGTGTGACTGTAGAAGCAGCTTCAGTTGGACCTCTACTTCGTCTACGTACTCATCACCGCGAAGCATCTGTTGGAGATATCTCATCGACACTTGATTTTTATCAACGATTGCCCTAAACTGTGAATCAACATCTAAGTCTTCCAGCTCTAATTCGATCTCGTCGCATATTGAAGCAAACACTTTGTCGGATTCGACCTGAATTGATGGGTAGGCATTATTCTTGGACACCAACTCGAGAGCTTGGAGGAGGATATCACTGTGAGAATTCACCAACCGATCCCAGTCGAAATCACGTACATCCACAACTTCATCCAACATAAGGTCAACTGGCACAGCATCGTCCATCTCTTTTACATTACTAGGTTCGTGGCTATTGGTCATTCCGATTTCAGAAATAGCAGCATCTCGAAGCGTATGCATGTCGCTAGGCCCATGACGTAGATCGTGGCTTGCGGTGTTCATGCCAAGTTCTGAAATTGTGTCGTCGTCTCGATGAATACTTCTTTTGTGCGCCACATTTAAGAGAACTTCACCGTAATGATCAAGCGATTGGGTGTTCAAAATACTGGGACCTTCTTCAGGGACGGCCTCTAGTAGTGATGCCATTGTTCCCTCGATATGTATCGATCGAGATTCTTCATGAGTATGAATGTCTCCATCGTTATCCATAGGGTATGGAGATGCTGACGATATCGATGGAAGCGTGGTGTCATTATCAGTGTTTCTACCATGACGGTCCTCAAGCAGGGAGGCGAGATTGCCCTCGAGCTGCATCGTTTGTGTCTCTTCACCTGCCAGTGACATCGAGTTATTGTCTCGTCTATCGGCAAGGAAAGCAAGAGTTCCCTCGAGCTCCATTGTTTGCGTTTCTTCCCTCGCAGCTATGCCGATGCTTGCCCTAGGATTATTGCGTTCGCCAATGAACGAGGCGATGTTCATCGTCTGAGTCTGTTCCACCATCGACATACTAGAATCTTGGCTAGTGTCTTGAGAAACATTCTCCGATGATTCATCCTCTCGGTGAGATGTGGTGGAGGATACGCTGCTGATAGATGGAAGTGAAAATGCGCTCTCGTCCGCACGATTATCGACAAGGTGAAGAATATTCGTCTCTAGCTCCTCTGTCCTCTCTCCTACGGCAAACGATGTCTCATCACGACTACTTCCAGCGGTACTAGCTCCCATCTCATCAATAGGATCCAACATAATGGAGGTATCATTTCCATTGTTGATCAACCTCTCCAGGCCATTTTCCAGTTCGGTCGTATGCTCGTCCTCGGGGATGTGGTACCTCTCACGCACGGATTCGGGATGCATTGGAGTCATGCTCATTGACGGACTGCCAACGTTAAACACTGCAGCTTCGGGAGAACCAAATTCAACGTTTCTCTTTGGTTTCGCACCTCGCTGCTTAGCGGAGCTGAGGATGCTCTTAGGAGCCCTTGACGGCATAGAGCTTGCCGCGCTGGGAGTATGAGGACTTTTGTTTTCTTTGTCCATTTCTGAGGTGGCCTTCGGACTGGTCTCATCTGGTGCCGCGTCAGCTAGGATACCAATCAACTCCGCCATATCGGCAGACCTACGCATGTTCCTAGAATGCTTCGAGACATAATCAATTCCATTCCTTTCCTCATGTTCCTGCTCGTCTCTCGTCGAAGAATCTTTCATTGACGTTTCAGCCATTTCGTTCTCGATACCTTGCATCAACTCATCAAACATTAGAGTCTGTGTTCCGTTCTCGATTGCAATTGAAGGATCAGTATCATGACAGTCTTTGGAAGGGGCTGCACCAGCCCGAACGTTTGGACTCAGTGACAAGAATGGATAATCCTTCGACAACGATGTCGTACTGGGCTCGGGTGATTCGGGAGACAAAGACATTCGCTTGTTGGACGGTGCGGATTCATCATTGGCATGGATAGCACGCTTCCTTCCACTGAATGGACCGTTTCTCACTGACGATTGAATGCTGTCTGCTAAGCTGCCAAACTTGCTATCGATTTCTTGGACAACATCGATATCCGACGGTGAGTTGAAAAGACTTCGTGCCGGAGATGCATCCGCAGAAGCGGAAGGTTTGGGGGAAGCACTCGTCCTACTCCCAAAACGTGTATTCCGTGCGGGTGAATCAGCATTGACCGAAGAAGAAGCGCTCAAGGGTGATTTCGTTGAAGATGCTCTTTTACTCTGAGCAGGCGAGTTAACTAAAGGCGAAGCAGGTGACTTCCTGGCAGCACTTCGGGTATTTCTCGCTGGCGAATCGACAGAAGTAGCCATTGGACTCTTACGCGGTGATTTACGTGGTGATTTACGTGAAGGTGACTTCTTTGCAGCATCGCTTCGAGCTGGTGAATGCATTGTTTTGGGACTGGTGGGAAGACTCCTTCGTGGTGACGGTAGAGAATCATTCTGCTCTCGCATGGGTGTACTACTTGGTTGGGCCTTTTGCGGAGATGAATGGGGCTGATCATTCGTGAGCTCATTCGTTCCATGCACAACCTCCAGAGATGAACGGTCTGATGGAGCCCGCTGATGTTGCTGTGCCGTCATAGCAAGGGCAGGTAAACTCATACGCCTCTTATCCTCATTCTCTTTACGCAAACTTGCCGTGAGCTTTCGAATCTTGGACACGTCCCCGCCCATACTCTTGCGAAGAGACGGAATACCACTCCCTCTTTGTTTCTTTCCGGATAGAAAGGAAGGAGATGGACTTAGGCCGCGGATGGATTTGTTCAATGCGGCCGGGGCTAAAGGGGTGGATTTGGAAGGTTTGCTCGCACTAGTATTCTTGTCATACTCCATCTTCTGTGCAACGTCTGCTTTTTCTTCTTCTTCTTCGCCATCTCCGAGTAGGTTATCAATGTCATTAAGGGATGCAGTGGAATCCGCGAATGAAGTTTCCATATGCTCTTTCGCCGGTGATGCATTCGAATCAACAAATGATGTCTCGTCCTCTTGTCCTTCAATCAGCTTTGACAAGTCGCCACCACCATCACTATCCAACAAACTTAGCCTACTGATGCCACTATCCCGACGCTTCTGAGGCGTGCGTGATCTCTGATGCGATGTAAACTCGAGCATGTCGTCACTATCGGAATCCACGGATTGCTCATGATGATTGCGAGGCTGCGACGACATCGGCTGCCGAAGATTTTCTTGATCCGAAGGAGGCTTGACACCAGAGAGCAGCCCCGTCAAATTTAGTGTCAGGTCTGGCAATGTCATGGTGTCCTCTCCCAAAGGTGGAGCACTTCCGGTAGCCTTCATGCCAACACCCTCATCACCCTGCGCCCCCTGCATTGTACTGCCCTTTGCAGGCTCCAGATTCTTGCTGATGTTCGCTGTCTCCAAGATATTACTCGTCCTCCTACTACTCCCATACAAGGCCTGGGCTCGTTCCGCCAACACATTCCTCATCTTCACATTCTGTAGAAAATTCGACGTGCTCAGTTCGTGAGTATCACTCATGGTCGTACAGTTCAATGGGTCGATGCCACCACTGGTACTGGTACTGCTACTCTCTGCACCACTCGAGGCATTGGAAGCCATGGACGATTTGCTCCCAAAGCTGAGCATTGATTCATTCATTGGATCCAAAGTGCCGCTTCCTTCACCTCCGGCAGCAATGGCATTAATGTTTCGGATTTCGGCAGTGGTATCAATGCCTAAATGGAAGGTATTCTCCATTGCATTGGCACTTGCTGCTGCCGCAGCTGCCTTTGCCGTCGAAGTCATGGACATGTTGAGCTGCCGACTGCTACTATTGCTGTGCTTGCGCCTCTTGTTCTTCTTATTCTTCTTTTGTGAGAATGGCGTTCCCTCAAAGTGATAATTCATTACAACATCTTTCTTCCCCGATGCCACGTCGACAAATCGATCCTTGACGCGTTGCGAGGGCGATGTTGGAGCAGTGGCCGTGGTAGTGTCCAACGTGGCCGACGTGTTGTTGCTGTTGTGGCTATTTGTGGCCGTAGTAGTAGTAGCAGTAGCGTGGCCATGGGGAACGCTCCATCGCACTTCCTTGGATGTGGTTGCTGTGGCCATGGCGTCATTGTTTCGACTGTTGGTCTTTCCCACCCCGCCGCCGCTGGCAGATACTGGTGTTGATGATGATGATTTGTTGGCATGGACATTCTCCGCACCATCCCCCGCGGCGAAGGTGTTTCGCCGACTGCCTCTGTCGTTGTTGTTGTTGTTGCTGCTGCGCCGCATGGTGGTGCCCGTATGTAAGAGTTGACTCAACTGGGTGTGGCTATACTGCCGTCGCTGCTGTTGATCGGTTGCTACTAGATAGAGTATCTACTGATTACTGAGTAGGGCCGGCCGTCATCGTCAAGGTCAGCATGGTGAAAAGTGAAAAGTGTGCTTCAAAACATAGCGCGGTGGGGAGTCGTTGTCGTTGGCGCTCAAAACAGTCATCGCCAACAGATGACGTCATATGATGACATCAGACGAGGGCGTCTGTCCTGCGATTGTTCGGGTTGGCAGTTTTGTCGGGACAGTGGTAGGCAGTTGGGACACCAAAACCCAAAACCCAAACAAGCAGCAGTGGGCAGCAGTAGTAGATACAGTGCGCCTTTCCCCTCTTTGTGTAGGAGTAGTTGTACTATGATGTATGATGTTTGGAGTTGGGACCTGTTGGGATTGGGTCACACAAAAATGGAATAGTCTCTTATATACAACTATGGTTTATTGTGGATGAATTGGAATTCTTGGGAGGAGTAGCTGCCACTAGTAGTACTATGCTGTTTCTTGGAGTTGCTGTTACTTCTTGTTCTTACGTGAGGACATATCACACTGCTGAACCACAACAGCAGTGTGTGGCATTGGGCCTTTGTGTAGTAGTAGTACTATGCTGTTGCTTCTTGGGAGTGGTTCTCCTTCTTGTAAGTTGAGTTGAGAGAACACACAGCATGTGGACTTTGCATCATAGTACTGATACTACTATGCTGGGGACCACCAGCACATCATCATCCCGCATGCATAAATGGGCCTTTGTTGCTTGTTGCTGGTGGTATTATATTTGGGAGGAGGATACAGACATGCAACCCTCACACAAGCTGAGCCGGTATCTACCAACC
>JALLBK010000157.1:0-20469 GCA_036940085.1 Discostella pseudostelligera
GCAGTATTGACTGCCCCTTTGGTATTGATGGTTAATCCACCTTCCTATCCAATAGATCGCACAATAATTGAATTCAAACGAATCTACCTAATCGAATAATGTTCAGACACTACGATGTCAGATCATTGATCAGTCTGTCTCTACGATCGCGTCTCATCCAGGAGTTCCGTCCCCGCTACTATCAAGCTGACTGCATGCATTCTTTGCCAAATGACCAACTGTAAGTGATGCTTTATATTGCATATTCTTACTGGAAACCTTGCTTTTTCCGAGGCTTAGTAATGCCCCGATCCCTCCTTCTTCTGTGTTACAGTTGCATGCGAATCGCCGGGGAAAGAATTAGGTAACGTAAGAAGTTAAATCAAGACATAAATAATCCACCTAGTGACGAATATTGCATTGGATACTTGCCTGCAATGGTAATGTGGTTCTCAAAGTTATCTGCAAGCTTGACCAGTGCAAGTGCGGCGTAATGTTTGGAACAGGAGTTTGCCTCGATCATGGATACTAGTGGTCGAACGGCGCCCATTTTCACTAGTGGTACCTGGAATGATTTGTTACTTGCCAGGAAAGCAAGTGCGAGCGAACCATAATCTTGACACTCCTTGTCCACAAGTGATGCAAGCGCCACAGCAGATTCCAGGCCACGGACGCGTACTATTTCGTCGTGATATTCTGCGCATTCAGAAACAATGCAGAGAAAGTATGCTGCTGCTCGCTTGAGTCCAATAGGTCCGAGCGATGACTTACCAACAATGATTCGTAGAAAATCCGTTTCCATCAGGGTATTACAAATGTTGGTGTTCTCTGAAAGTGTCCCCAGCAAATAGATTCCGGAAAAAAGAGTCTCTTCGTCGTTTGATTTTATGCGCTCAAATAGCGATGCAAGTCCGTTCTCTTTTAGCACAATCTCCTTCGCTTCGGCGAGCTCTCCCAATGCGATGCCATTGAGTGCTAGCAACGCGCAGTGACATATCCTTGCATCTGGATAAGTGATTGTCTCAATCAATGGTCGAATAAAACCTTTATCGATGATTTCTGCTTTATTCATTTCGGACCCAAGTGCTAATGCTGAAACCGATAACGATGCGTAGCGTTCGACATCTAGATCAGGAAATCTCAGAAGGATAAGTAGAACACAAAGTGCACCCTGCTTCACTAACAATTCTTTCTGCTCCCGCGTACCCATGCAAAGGTTGCATAAAGCAAGAGCCGCGAACCGCTGTGTCTCGCTGTCGGTACTCTTAGCCAGTTTCCACAAGACCTTTGGAATCTCTTGCGAGATCATTACTTCCTTAGTGGCAATATCAACGGAGAATGAAGAAATCGCTCTCGCTGCGTCACGAAGAACTTCGGTACTAGCAGCTGTTGATGACAATGTAGTCTTGAGAATTTCAATTCCTCCCTCTCTTACGACGAATTGGCAAAAGTATTGTGAACAAGCAAAATTTGCCATACAAAACATAGCGTCTCTTTGAACGGACGCATCTTCGTGGATGCAAAGTACTAGGAGAGGTGAAAAAAATCCTTTCGACAGAATCAACGACTTGCCAGACTGATTCATTGACATCGAAGCAAAAGCAGCGGCAGCGGCTCTCTGAAAGTCAATCGGTTGGCTGGCAGATAAGTCACGGAAGGGGAGGTCAGCTTCGTGACTACCTGTCAAAAGAGACGTTTGTATCTCGATGCTCGAGGACAAGAAACGCATTGCGATTGCTGCATATCTCTGGCAAACTTCGTTCTTGGATTTACTTAGCGTAGCAAGTGTGTTTAGCCCGCCTTGGCGGTAAATTTCGGCATGTGCCCCTTCGTTGGTCGAAAGATTAGCAAGCGTGCGAGAACAATCCTGATCGGCAATGCATACAAATTCGTTGAGATGCTGAGGACGACACTAATGAAATACGAGGACTTGGTACGCAACTAGTCTTACCTGCCAGATATCATTGTGCTCTTCAATGGGCAGAATAGTGCCTATCGCGTAAAGGATTCCGTTTGAAATCATTGTCGATTGGCAATTCACATGTTCACTCAGATTCGCAAACAGACCAGCAACTTGACATCGAAGATCTATGTCCTCCCGAGAGATGCATTCAAGGACAGATGGCATGATTCCACTTCGGAAAAAATCATCAATAATTCTATCGCTTGATGACAGATGTCGAAGGATTGTCAAAGCGAACAATCGAATCTCATTATCAGCCTCATTCACTAATTTTGCCAAAGTCGCGGGCAATCCGAGGTTGAAAAATGAGATATTTTCTTTATCCGTTGCACTGAGTTCTCGAAGTGCGGCCAAGGCGTTCATTCTTGTCTTGCAATCTTCGTCTTTGGCCAAGGATACTATATTCAACAATCCATCGTTGATCAACGCACCATGTGACATGACAGTAACACTTAATTTGCGAAATATCAGAGCCGTTAAGTATCGACATTCTTGACAGCTGTGCGTACTGAGAAGAATTAGGCTGCGTAGACCTCGTTGAATAATGAAGGCATGTATCTCAGAGGAGCTCAGCAAGTTTGAAATAGCGCGTGCTGCTTCTCGTTTGATGTCGATATCCTCGTGATCCAAACTGGCGATGATTACGTTGTCTAACACGGACTTATATTTCATGTGCGAATGTGTAGCAATATCCTCCGCAAGATTTCCTATTGTGCCGAGGATTAATTTGACTGTATCAAACTCATCCTTTTTGGCCAATAACACTAATTCCGACATGGCCGAGCGTGCGATGCAAATACGGTGCTTTGAGCTCAACGATAGATTGCAAAAGCAAGATGCAACTTCTCGTTGAACCTCTGGCGGAGCAGTGTTTACTGCTCCGATGAGCGCGTTGATAATCCCATCGTCCATTAATCTGTCTCTGTTTTCCCCTATCGTTGCCAAGTGCCGAAGGGATGCAAGAGCAAAACATTGTGAAAGAAGATCGTTTGACTGCAGAATATTCATCAACGGTTTCATTGCTCCGCATCGTCCAATTTTGGACAGCATCTCGACGTTGCTTGCCAGATTAGCGATTCCAAATGCGATGTAAAGACTGAGGTCGCGCTTGTTTTGTGACGCTGATCTATCAACAAACGCTTTGAACGCGCCTTGCTTGATCATTGGTAAATGATTTGATTCATTCTCCGCCAAGTTCGCGAGGCACATGGAGGCACAATTTCGGATATCGCTATTGCTCGCGAGACAAAGATTTACAAGAGACAACAGACCACCATGGACCACAATTTGCGATTGGGCAATAGCGTCATTGCTCATATTTGCAAGGCAAATGCAAGCTAACACCGACAACGATTGATCGTCATCCGTGAGTGCCAACATTGCACATTGTAAACCACCCCCTCTAATGGTATGAGCTCTTGTTTGGTGATTGCATGCTACGTTGGCCAGGATCATCAATGCCAACCTGCGACAGAGAATATCAGGACTTGCTGCTACGAGATTCACAATTGATTCAACAATATTTTCCTCCACATATAGCAGATGACTTTCTTCACAAGATGACATATTGTATAGTATCGATAGTGTCGAACGAAGGAGGATCAAGTCAGGTGCACTGCTGATAATTGTAGCGAGTGGTAATTGTCTTCCTGCGCCAAGAATTGCAGACCCGTAATTTTGATTTGATGCTAAGTTGCACAAAGTCATTGCAGCGTATGCCCTACAGACAGAATCTGCATCATTCATCATACCGATTAGTTGCGAGAGGTTTGCCTGCCGTGCAACGTGGACTTGGGTGGAATCATGCGAAGTCAGATTACAAAGGACCATCATGGCATTCTTGCGCACAAGGAGGCGATCGCTGGACAAGAGTCCTTTAAGTATTGGAAGCCCGCATCCTTCGATAAATAAGCTGTGGCACTCTGGACTCGTCATCAGATTGCACAGAACCATCGTTGAAAACAGCGACACATCTAGATTTGATGACGTGCATAGTTGTAACAATGGCTTCATCCCTCCGTCGGATAAAAATAAACCCTTATTTTCTCCGAGGATAGTCAATCGGCACAAAGCCCTGCATGAATTTGATTGACAGCTTACGTGCGATGACTCTAACAGTAGCAGCAAGGGTGCAATGCCACCCATTACTCCAACCAATTTAATCATTTCGGGGCTTGTCGAAATATTAAACACAGTAGATGCACCATCCCTGCCCGTCTCTTCCTCCTGAGTACGGAGCAACGTCAGTATATGGGGTAGACTGTGTTCATCAAATACGCCCACTAGCTCGGGGGAACTCGACAACAACGAGAATGCCCGCGCCGTCTCTCTCTTCACCCGGAAACTTGTATGGTTGCAGAGGGAGACCAAGCAAGGAACAGCACCCAAGTGGACTAACTTGAGTCTGTTCTGAGCATGCTCGGCCATATTTGCCATGGACGATGAGCACTCATAACACAGTTCTTCGTTATCAGACTGTGACACGCATTGGACCATCATACTAACTATTCCACAATCTGACAACTTTCGTTTCAACAGCATTGGCACTGACAAGTGCCTTATAATGCCGAACGCGATCGCAATAATACCAATGTCTGAGTGGGATGCTAATTCCATTGCGGTTTTAATTACTCCAATATCCGCAAGAGCAATTTTGAAGTGTTGATTGGATGAAATATCTCGCAAAGCTGCCGCACTCAGAAGTTGAATATTTTGTTCTCCACGCTGTGAAAGCTTAATTATCGAAGTTACCCCATCTAGCGAGAATAACTTTTCGTGGCAATTGATGTTTGTGGACAACTTCCGAAATGCCACCGCAGCATTGTAGGTGCATTCAATATCTTCATTGTTGCTTAAATTTACGAGTAGCCGTATTCCATCATCATCGAGGAATGGGGAGTGCACCAACGTTGACGAGAGCACGCTGGCTAATGCTCTACTGGATTCTCTAACCGTGGATAGGGATGCGGATGTTGTTGAACGAACGAGCAAGTGCAAAACTCCTGTCTGTTGTGCTACTAAATCATGATAACGACAGTCATTGGCAATGTTGGCAAGCGCCCCAAGAGCGAATCGAGATATCTCCTCGTCTAATGACTGCACCAACTTCAATAATTGGCGAAACATCTCACTCTCTACGATATACTTTCTCGCTTCATTGAGTAAAGCGAGGTGACAGATACATGAAGCGATCTCGCGACATCGTCCAACATTTTGAAGTTTACAACTACTTGTGCTCATGAAGTTCACAATATTTGCATTGAGTTCGACCCACCGACTTTCGTCGCAACAAAGACGCCGGAGCGCAGCTATTAAATACGTAGTTGCATGCTCAGTCGTCGCTTCGTTCCAATTGGCAAGGACTGATGCAACTTGGTGTTCTTGAAAATCTTTGCGAGTGAAACTAAACACAGAGAGTTTGTTCAGCACAAATGCAACGTGGAGGGACATGTCTACGTTGTCGAGCTTGAGCAGTTTCAACAAAGCAGGAACGATACCCGTATCGGCCATACGTTGAGCGAACGATGAGTTTTCGCATAATGTGCCGATTGCCAAACATGCAAAGCACTTTGATTCAACTGTTTTGCGGAATGCTATTTCGCCTCTCTCGTGACGCTGTGTGTTGTGATGATCATCTAAAATATGACACAACGTTTCGATCCAATCATCACCTTCTAGTGCAGAGCGTGACGTAAGGTTCAAACTTAGGTTGACCACCGCCAACAACGAATACCGGCGGATGTCAGAGTCCGAATTTTTGCAGAGTGTGCATAAACTGGCCAGTATTTCTTTCTTCAGGAGGCAACTATGAGTGCTGAAATTTCCAGAGAGGTTCGCGAACAATCTTGAAATCTCACGAACTACCAGTGGATCAGTGTGTGCACATGGTTGTACCAATTGTTCCACATTAAGGACTTGCAAGATGTCGGAGTGAAGTTCCTGGACTTCAGAAATATTACCGATTGAGCGGTATATGTAACCGGCACAGTGAACATCATTCATATCTGCCAATGTCACAAATGTATTCATTTCTTCTGATCGCACCAGGTCGAATTTATTCTCTTCATTGAGACTCAAAAGAACGATTATAGCGCCGATTTCTCGCCTGCATTTCAAGTAGTTTGTTTTCATTGCGAGTGAAAGGACGTTAATAACCCCCTCTTCTACAATCAATCGTCTAGCTTCAACCGAAGAAGCTAATCCTCGAATAGTGGAGAGTGCCACCAACATATCTGACGTGTCACCCGTTTGGCAGAGATACATGATTGATGGAAGGCCACCCTTACGAATAATTGTTGGCCGGTTGGAGACGTCTGCTGACAAATTACAAATTGCATATGCAATACACCGCTGTGATTCGACATCAGTGGCATCAGAAATTCCGATAAGGGGTTGCAACGCGCCACTTTTCATCACAGGTGCTTGTAGTCCAAGATTGCCTGCAATGTTTCCAATGGCGATGGCCCCAAAAAGTCGATGAGTTGAGTCCGAGGCACATAAGAAGGATAGAAGGCTAGGCATATCTACTTTCTGTAGAAAGGAGTTGGAGCTGTCCCCAATGTAGCCGCTTAAAGACAGATTACATAATGTGGATAGTACTTCCGACTTCAATTCTTCGTCATCAACATGAACGAATGACAACAAATGATCTGCACCGCCCCGAGTTATTATCCATTCTCGATGATTGGCGTTAATTGAGAGACCGCGAAGAGAGGTTACAGCTCGTAACTGAGCCAACTTGTTTTTACATTCGAGATTTTCGATTAATGCTTCAACCAATATTGTCATCCTCTCCAAGATTGCATGAACTTCTCGATTTGATGCGAAATTTGAAATGCACAGAAGTGCGCTCGTGCGTAGATCAATATCTAAAGTGTTGATGCAACTCATCGAGACTTCTGCGCACCCGTGCTCTAGCAAATCACTGTGTAGTTCATGACACGTTGCTAAATTTGCCAGACAGGCCATAGCGTAATGTTGTGATACTGGATCATGCTGTTCCTTCCCAGTTTGTCTAATGATTGTAATCAACGAAGGAACTCCATGTTCACGAACTATTCTGGCATTGTTTTTATATGTCGATGCGAGGTTCGAAATTGCCATTAAAGCAAATCTACGACACAATAAATCAGACGACTCCAGTGAATGAATGATATGCCCAAGTGCTCCAGAGCTCACGATGCTGGATGAATTTTCTCTCGCAGACGACAAATTAGCAATGGCTCTAATCGACTCTCGTATGACAGGAATGGCTTTTGAGATCATGGAGAACTGGAGATGTTGAAGAATTCCTTGCTCTACCAGGACAAGCTGATTTTCACGTCTTTCGGCTAAATTGGCGATAATGCCGCACGCATGGTTGGAAACCACATCGTCCAGGTCTCTTGCCAACATGGCTAGTATGTCAACAATTCCATTTTCACTCATCAGCGATTCCTTGTTTTGATCCGAGATTGAAACATTTCGCAGTGCGGCGACCAATTCCCGCTTTGTTTCCAAATTCTCATTTGATGTCAGTGCAAGCAATGGAGGAAGGCCAAGTGACTCAACGAACATATTCCTACACCTCGCACATAGGCAGAGTTGCTTGACAGCGATAGTTGCTTGAAGGATGGCGTCTCGGTCCTCACAACGAGCTAAAGTTAAAAGAGCATGCATAACTCGTGAACGCTCGAGCACAGAATGACACTCGACATGTGTTGACATAGATTGGATAGCAAACGATGTCCCTCGAATCGTCTGTACATCATCAGACTGAGAAAGCGAAATCAGTAACTCGACGATGTCGGCATCAATGAGGACTCTGACATTTGATTTGATCAATACCAAGTTGGCAACTGCCAGTGCGCCGTATCGTTCGCAGCATGCGTCGTTGGAGGTTATCAGTATTTTTATCGACTCGATGACAGCGATTTGTAGAAGGTCAGTGTGTGTGTCTGAGTTGCTTGTGAGTAGTGCAATGCATCGGGATAACTCTCGTTTGACATGAGTAGGAGTAGATTGTTCATGGATGAGCCGACAAATTGGTTCAACGCACTGCTCGTTCAAAAGTAGCCTATGGACTTCACCACTTGTTTCTGCAAGATTCGCAAGAGCCGTCCCAGCATGTCCCTGGCATGTGAAATCAGAATTCTTCATGAGATCCACCAAAGCTGGCAACGCACCAGATTTTGCAATCAGGATTCTATTCTCCTGGTGCAGTGCTAAATTTGACAGCGTCGCTGCAGCTTCCTGTTGAAGCTCCACACAAGAAAACCGATTGTTCCCCTGGGCACAAATAACCAAAGGCTCTAGAATACCCTCCCGTAGAAGTGGCACACGCAACTCGACTTGCTTCGAAATACTGCGGAGACCAGCGATTGCCTGGAATTGAGCATTGACGGATTCTTCAGTCGCCGACGGGAGAGCGTAGGAGATCAGAGAATCCGAGCATTTCATCTCGCGGAGTCGTTTGATGTGAGAAGATGTTGTGCACAGATTTCCCATAGCCATAATTGCGTTCTGTCTGCACCTGACGGAACGATGTCGGGTAAAGCCAATCAAAATATCTTCAGAATTAGACGGAGAGAAAAGCCAGATTTAGTGAGCGAGCCATATCATTGGCAACAGAGCACACATAGGCATTGGCTCCTTACCGAAGAATTCATCTAAACCATTATATTGACTTCCACCAATTATATTTGCAATAATCAGAATGCAGAACCGCTCAGTCTCGTGGTCTGAAAAGCTTTTGGGGTCAAGACTAACGAGGCATTCAGACTTTACATGGTCCAAGATGTCGTATTTCAAAAGTTCGGAGTGAGAATTGAGATTGGAGCTCAAATTGCTCAATGCCATCGCCGCCATCCGTTGGCATTCAATACTCTGACTTCGAAAGCAAGCCGCGAGACCTTTTACTGCACCATGTTCGATGACGAGGTCACAGTAATCAATGTTGAGAGCAAGATTGCCTAAAGCTCGGGCCGACTCTCGCTGGACTGTCTCAGTGATAGAGTCAAGTGCACTAACCAACTGCGGTATGTAGCCGTTCTTCACCACCAATGGCATGTTACTTGCTATCTCAACCAGGTTCGCTATGGCACAGCAAGCCAATCGAGCTCCGTCATTATCCTCACCATCTGCGCATATGAAGTGAAGTAGAGGTGGTACTGCCCCATTCGCGCAAATGGCCGATTTGTTACAGTCTAGAAAAGACAACACTGTCAACGCAGGCAAAACCTGCCTCTGGACATGCCTGTAATCACTTCGTGCGAGGTAGAGCACGGCATTCAGACCGCCGTCGTTGGTTATTACTTCCGCCATATCTGAGTTCCGAGACAATTCGGCTAATGCAAGCGCCGCCAAATCTCGGAGTTCGGCGTCAGCAGAATCCGAGAATGACATGAGCATGGGGATCGATCCTTGCGATACGAATTCATTGTGGTTTCCAAAACATGACGCAAGATTGGCAATGCCCAACATGGAAAGCCTCCGAATGTCGAGTTCAGTATTGTCAGCACGCGCTAGCAACTGCAAGGGCTCCAGAGCGTCAATGAGAGTCTGCTGATGACGGCTATGGGTGCAAAGATTGGCAACTCCAGATGCGCCCACCCTCTGACTCGTGACGTCATGAGAGAAAAGAAATGATATCAATGCGTCGTGCCCCCCACCGTCAATTATGGTGTCTGCGACCAACTCGTTGTTACATGCTGCCAAGTTCGAAAGCAGGCGACCACTGTCTCGTAGAACCTCTAAGTGTTGGAAGCGCATGGCTCCAATGCACGGAGTCACGGCCCCTTCTCTTACAATAAATTCATGTTGGTCATTCAATTCTGCCAAATTCGCCAAGCATTCGCAAGATAATTGAGCAACTGTATGGTCGGCGTTCCGGATGAGTGAAACCAACGGTGATACAGCACCGGACTTTATGACCTCTAATTTCAATTCGTCCGTAAGCGAGAGGTTGCACATGCATGCGGTAGCCTCGATCAATACATCGTTTTCATTCGATTTGAGTAAGTGGCAAAGTGGTATAAGACCGCCACAGTGAACGATGTGTGAATTCACACTGCCCGTAGTACTGAGTCCTCGCAATGCCATGACAGCCATCCTATGAACCGCTATGTCGCCTTCACGTGCAAGCGAAATTAAAGGCTGAAGTCCTCCCTTCGCAATTATCCGTTCATGAGTTGCAGCGTTCAAACACAAATTGGCCAATGCAGTACCAACGAAGCGTTTTGATTCGACGTCGTCATACGAAGACGACAATGCAAACAGTGCTTCGGCGCCCTCATCATTGAGGATGATTAAGTGATGACCTGTGCATGTGGTCACATTAGCCAGCACTAGAGCTCCATATCTTCGACCTGCCAAGTTGTTATTCGGGCCAGAAACCAATGATACGATATGAGGTATGGCTCCAGTTTGCACCAGTTTGATCAAGCAAGGAGGCTGCGTAGCAATATTTGCCATGGCCAATGCCGCATAGTGACAATTATCACCATCATTTTCAATCGATGCGACAAGTGGCCTGAGCGCATTATGTTGAATCAACCCAAAAATCAATTCCGGATTCGAAGATAAGTTGGCTACTGCTCTCAAAGCTTCTAATCGACATGGACCGTATGGAGAAGAACACAAGGCAATCAATGGTGAAAGACCGAGCTCCTCAAGAAACTGAGAGTGGATATCCTTGACTTCGACAATATTCGCAATTGCGCTGCATGAGTTCCGCTCAACGTCACCATCCCCAGACACCAATAGACTTATCAAGGTAGACATGGCTCGATATGAGATTTCTTCTTTATTCTCCTCTTCCAGTGACATTATATTCAAGGCGGATGAAACTTCTCTGACCAGATCAATTTCATTGGACCTCGACATTAAAATGAGAGGATCCAAAATTCCATTTTTGCAGAATTTGACTCTGTTCTCGGCCGTGATGCATAATCCTCGGACGGCAGCCACTGCATGCCTCTGAGTATCAGAGTCCTCACAACACGCAAGTGCGACGAGAAGCTCAAGTGCTCCACCGAGCATAATCTGCCAATGATATTGAGAATTGGAGGCAATGTGTGAAATAGCGCTGGTGGGGTATCTTGCGGCATCAAATTCTTTCGCGTCGCAGCAATTCTTCAGCATTGTAAGAAGGGCGCCAATGCCTCCCCCCTCGATGATGGATTTGTGTGTATCCGTCTTAACTAGCAAGTTGCCCAGTGCCAATGCGCAATACTGCCTTCCGATGGAATCACCCTTTTCATTCCCAACGTACTGGATGAGGCCGGCCACAACTCCATTCAACGCGGCAATGTCTCGACAAACCGACGTCGATGATGTAGTATTGGCCACGGCAAGTGCCGCAAATTGTTGTGCTTCCGCATCCTGGGTGACATTTAGAAAGTGCAGTAGTGTCTCGACTCCTCCCTTCTTCACTAGTTGCTCATGTACTTCTGGATGGGTGGAAAAGTCAACAAGGCCGAAGGCTATTTCACGTTGTTCACGAAAGCCATTGGCGTATCTACCCCTTGCAACCAAGGATTCCAATGCCTTACTACTCATGGCACAGATTCAGATGAATAATGCTCACGAGGGTTCCATCGTCATCGTCGTCGTTTCAAAAATTTTGCGGTTCATCGTCGACGGAGTTGAATTTTTAAAATCACAATGCTCTTGCTTCACTGGATCTCATTTTCATTTCGGCCTCTGCCAGCATGCTCTCCGACTTCCCCTCACTCTCGAAGGCAGCAGCCCAAGAGGTTGTTCTCCTCTAACACCGACCCAACGGAACCATGATCAATATCTCGCATCCCTCTATCGCTACCAACCATGGATATGTAGCGTCAACCATCACCTCAAGTATCCGAGATCTTCACATCACGGCCCGCATTATCGCTGTCATTATCTCCACTCCGCTCAACCGCTACCGTCTCACGTCTCTCCTCCAATTACCGCATCACTTAACGGTAAACCAAGCTGCTTCCCTTGCGACATTATTTCTTTCTCGTGAAGAAGTACAGCATAGACAGGCATTTTGGATAGCAGCCGCATCATCGTCACAATGACGGAGAATCGTTCAAGGTTGTGTGCAAGTAGTGAGGGTACAATAATCAGACGGATACCACATACTGATGATTTTATTCCAATAATGAAGTACATTTGCCCGTCGCCTTGCCGCCATCGTCGTTGATGGTGCTGGATTTTTGTCGGGTGGGACGGCCCCTGCATCGGCATAGAGTATCCGCAGCCGGCGGCGGCGGCGACGACGTCGTTCGCAGCAGTCCTTCGACTTCGACCACTACCACTAGGTACACGAAGTAATTCTCTCACTGGAAGCTTACTCATTGGCGTTGGCATAGCTGACGATGTGCTGCTGCTCTATTATTATTAGTGTTGTCGTAGGCGGGCGGCGGCCGGCTGTCATGGTCATGGTGGCGATGGCGGTGGGCGGTGGTGGAAGGTGTTGTTGTTAAGTATCTTTTTAATTTCAAAGTTCATCAAGTATCTTTTTAATTTCAAATTTTAATTTCAAAACTTCGTTAAGTATCTTTCTGAAATTCAAGGTCTGCCCGTCGACTGTGTCGTCTGTCCATCGAAGCGCAGTTAGTGCCTCTCCGCCTTCGTTCATCGTCATCGCTCAACACAACTCACACCACCACCACCACGCACTCGCACACACAAAAAGATCCAAGACCATGGCGGAGATGGGCCCGGCCCAGTATCCAGTATCTTTAGCATAGATTCGGATATTCAAAAAACTACTGCCAACAAGGAGGAAGATCTCTCTATCTAGCAACCTTCCCTCACTAGCGAATGAAATAAGTCAATAAGCAATGTGGTCCAAATTTGCCCATCGACAGCCACCTCCTCCGCCGCCACCTCCGCCGTCGGCGGCAGATCAATTTGCAAATGAGGTCGCTAAGCCGTCGGCGCCACCGCCGCCACCAAAACCATCAATGCCCCTACAGAATGCAGAAGATGATGTTGCTGATGATGGGGCATGGGGATGCGATGATGAATTCTTGGTCGAAGAAGAACAATTATTTGATGATGTGAATGTCGACGACGATGAAATGGACAACAATACCAACATAGCGACGACTAAGTCTGATGATGCAGCTGCAGGGGAAATCAATGCCACCCCCGAAGTTGACAGTGAAGATGTGATGAATTATCAAGACACTGCCAAAGTAGATCATGCCGCAGATGGATGGGGCATGGATGATGATATTCACTTTCTCAATGATTCAATGAATCATATGGAACTCAGTAAACCAGCGCCAAAGACTGAGCCGGATGTAGTAGTGGCAGAGAATGCTACCTCTTCACTTGGACGCGCTGCAGAAAATTTTGGTGCTGCTTTATTGGCATCCATCGATGATCAAGATGCTGGTAATGATGACAGACATGGTACTAGTGGGTTGGGTGGCTTTGGTGGTGGGTTTGTAATGAAGGGATTATCGCGCTTCCTTGAGGCGGCGACAGCCCCTTCTCCTCGAAAAGAAGCGGAAGAGGGTCAACAATCGAATGATGTGGATGAGGATGTGATTAATGAGGATGGATGGGGCGATGTTGATGCACTTGACTTTAAGGAAGATTTGGGTGTGGATGAGCAGGCAACTACTACCGTAATGCAAGGGGAGGCTGTGCCAAATCTCGAGGCAGCTGAGCTTGTAGATGAGCCTCCAGTGCACACATTAGAGGATGGCTGGGGAGATGACGTTGACATATCCTTCAACTCGCCTCAACAGCCACAACCACAACCCCGTGATAACGAGGATGGTGCTGATTCTGGAACCGGCGAAATTTCAGACTCAATCAGAGACTTTGTCGCAATGACGGAAAAGAAGCTAGATTCAAAAATCACAAAAGGTATGTGGGATACACCACCCCGCAACGATTTGAGGTCGGGGGCTGGGGCGGTGTCGTCGTCGCTGGAGTCGTCAGATATCAAAACCACAATAGCCACACCAGGTGAAAACTCGGTTGCTGAAGAGGAGAAGGACGTGGCTCCCAAATCTCTCCTTGACTTTGTCGACAATCTTAACGCGGAATTGAATGAGTTCACTTCTGGCGATGCGACTCCTGCTATTGATGCGACAGCGCCCATACAGACTAATAGTTCCGCCTACAGCTTTGACAACAGTAAAGACGATTCTCCTGAACCACTCTTACCGCGACAAGGTGCATCACTACCGCTTCCGCGCCAACAATCGTGGTATCTGAATGCCATGGAGGATGGGAAGGGAGGCGTGGTGTATGGCGAGGAGTCGGCAGAGCCTACGCAGTCTCGGAATTTACACAATTTTGAAGGCCAAATCATACCTGATACTTCATCATCTGACTCAACCAGTATCCAGCGCCCCGCAGTTGGTATGCCACTAAGCGAACTGCCATCTTCGGCAAACTCGTTGCCAAGCTCGATGGCAGCATCAGAACATGGGGACAATAACAAACCACACGAACCTTTTAGAAAATCGGAAATTTTATGCGATTGCTTGGAATTGATCATGCCACTTCCAAACGGCAATGAAAATGGAGCTTCAGAGGAGCCAGGTATTGGCAAGAAGACACTGCCCGATGGAACGGTGGTCCTTGTCAATTATGAAAAGCTGCTACAAAATGAGGCCACGAAGCGAATTCTACTTCAAAGATCAGTCGAGGCGTACGAACACACCATAGAAACACTTCAGAGTAGATATCAGGCATCGATGAAAACAGCGCAGGAGCAAGAGATCCAGCTATCGTCATCACAGATTGAGATTTCCCGGCTGAATGAATTGGTGTTGCGTCTACAAGACGAGAAAGAGAATATATTTAACGAAACTCAATTATTCGAGGCCGAGCTAGCAGCTGTTGCCAATGATAAAGAATATCTTCAACAGGAAGTTGAAACCATCCACGAAGATTTGAAAGCTAAGGAGGAATTACATGCAAAGAATATCGAGCACCAAATGAATCTAGAGAAAAGTTTACAAGAGAAGGATGCTGAACGAGCAAGTTTACTTGAGCAGGTAGAGATGCTGCAGTCGAGTTTGTCGGAGGTGCAATCGGAGCGTGATCAGTTGGAAGAATCAATCAAAACAGCCGCGAATCATGCTCACACAAAATCTGCTGTAGAAATAGAGTCTCTGGAACAAGAACTTCTTGCGCAAGGGTATGAAATCGAACGATTGAACGAACAAATCAACTCGATGATGATGGATAAGAGTGACGGCACGGTGCTGCACGAGGAGCACAACAACCTTCGAGAGGAGTATGACCGATTGAAAAGTGACTTTTCGGCACTTCAACACGAAATGTCAGAAACCAAACCTAGATTGGCGCAGCTCCAAGATGAAAATGAATCCCTTCGCACTATGCAAAGGGAATACGACATTCAACTATCCGAGCTACAAGAATCAGCGGAATTGATGGGCTACGATTCTGGTGAAGTCGATAAACTTGCAGCCGAAGTTGCGTCGTTGACTTATGAACTAGGCGTGAAATCATCGGAATGTGAAGAATCAGTTTCGGTGGTGCAGACTTTACAGACTAAGTTGGCCAATGCCGAGGCGCGTCTCGTAGAGTACGGAGAGAAGTGCAGTGTGTTAGAAGAAAAGATAAGGACAGAGAGCGAACTGCATTCGCTGCAGGTTGAAGACATAAAGGACGCTTGCTGTACTCTCGAGAGTCAAACCGCTGACCTGAAGATGAGTCTAGATGAAAGAGATAGCACCATCACTAGCCTCGAATCTCAAATCCAAAGTTTGAATGCCCAAGTGTCTGATTCGGCCTCCCTCCACGAGGAACTTTCCTACTTGAGGAAATGTTTAGATGATAAGTCGGCAGAATACACTGAGTCAATGTCCGCACTGCAATTGTTACAGGCAAAATGTGATGATGCGGAGGAACGTCTTGCCGCGTATACCAATGTTAGTCCTATCGAAGGTGATGAATCCAGTGAGTTGGAGCGATCCTTGAGAGCTGAGAATACCGTACTGTGCAAACAGATCGAAGATATGCGAGGCGCGTGTGGCGTACTGGAAGGTGAAAAGGCATGCCTCGAAATGACGTTGCGTGAAAAGTCTCATGCAATCCAAAGCCTGGAAGCAGAGCTGCAAAGCCTGAATGGCCACTTGACCTTGTCGAGGACGGAAAGCGAGCTGTATTCACGGCAGGTGGTAGACTTACAAGGCGCGTGCAGATCTCTGGAGAGTCAAACCACTGACCTGAAGATGAGTTTGGATGAAAGAGATAGCACCATCAATAGCCTCGAATCTCAAATCCAAAGTTTGAATGCACAAGTGACTGATTCTGCCTCCCTCCACGAGGAACTTTCTTACCTAAGGAATTGTTTAGATGATAAGTCGGCAGAATACACTGAGTCAATGTCCGCACTGCAATTATTACAGACCAAATGTGATGATGCGGGGGTACGTGCAAGTGAGTTGGAGCAAACTTTGAGAGCGGAGAATACTACACTGCACGAACAGATCGAAGATATGCGAGGCGCATGTGGTTTACTTGAAACGACGCTGCATGAAAAGCATAATGCCATCCAAGGCCTTGAAGCTCAGGTGCAAAGCCTGAATGCACAATTGACAGCGTCATCAAAACTGCGTGTCGACCTATCTCGTATGAGCGAATCCCTAAATGAAAAGGTCCGTGAATGCGAAACCATGGCAACCTGTTATGAACAACTGAAGTTGGAGCTACTATATACCCAAAGCGAGCGGGATGTCATTATTTCCAAGAGTGAAGAAAATGCTGATGATGCTCGAGAGCAAATCTCAAGGCTACAGTTACAGATTGCAGACCTACTGAAGGATCAGAACGCCACAATGATGAACGTAGACGAACAGCTTACCGTCTCACTTCAGCAAAACTCCAAGTTACAGGCTCAGTGCGAAGAATATAGGATTAAATTGGATGATGCCGAGAAAGCAATAATCCTGCATTCAGAACAGATGTCAAGGGTAGAGGAGGAATTATCGATTGCCTTGCAAAATGTACATACAGTGAAAGCACAGATATTGGCGGAGGAGACTTCGAAATCGGAGTTGCTGCAGAAGAGTATCGACATCACGAAGAAAGAAGAGCAATCCATGGCCCGACGCTACCAAGAGCTATTCGACAAATATCAAAGTACGATGGACGAAAAGGCAGAGATAACCCAGTCATTGGAGTCCAGAGCCATCGATGCGGAGCAGCAAGTCTGTCTCTTACAACAGGAATGCGCTCAGTTACGCACCAACCTTGATTGCTCCTTGAAATCAAGTGCGGACGCTGCTCAATCAATTTCGAATCTAAGCGAGCAGTTGCAATCTTTAAAAGAGAGCAATGCTGAATTGGAGGACAAACTATTCGATGCATCTTTTGAACCACCGGGATCAGACTTAGCCGAAGTGAATGCATCCCTTATGCAAGAAAGGGATCAATTGAAGGAAGAAACGATGGTGCGTACGGAGCGAATAAATGAACTCACCTCTCGAGTGTTTAGCATCACCGCACAGAATGATAGCTACGCCGTTGAGAGGGAAGCTCTCCTTTCTCGAATACGAACGCTGGAGGATGAGATTAGGTCTGAGAATTTGGAAGAGCTACGCGACGAGCTAACTTCATTACACACCGAACGACAGCAGCTCGATTTGGATAATGAAGAGCTTTTGGTACAACTTGGACTGATGCAACAAGATAAGGCGAAAACTCAAGCCGGATGTGAGATTGAAATAGATCTTTTGCGTGATGAGGTGGCAGCATTGCAAGATCGATGTACTCGGCTTCAGAATGATCTTGATGAATCAATGAGGAATTCGACGATGCTAAAGGACAAAACCCACAACGATGAAAGCGACTCGCTCCGCCAAACGATTTCCCAAACATCACGTGAGAATGAGTCTCTGAGAGATCGTATCAATGAACTCACCGACGAACTCTCTGGGAATAATGACAAAAAGAACCAGGAAATCAAGAAGTTACGTCAAGAGCTGGCCCTACAGATGTTGAAACTCTCCGACAAGGAGGAGGAAGCTGAATCTGCGCAGAAGGCGATGAAATATGCAGTCGATAAGAGAGAATTGGAGATATTCAAACTCAACACGGAAAACAGATCGATAGAAAAAGAATTGATGGAAATGTCAAGCAAGTCAGGCCTCGACATTTCCCTCGGCGACATGACCCTCGAAGAAAAATTCGACGAAGCCGGCGATGACGAACTAAGCCTCCACAACTTACTTGCTGAATCATTTATTGACTCCGATGATTATATAAGGAGCCAAGTTGTTATCTTGGCCCAGGCATTGGAAAGATCCGAACTCCAGAGGGCAGACGCACTCGAGCGCATCTTTGCAGAAAGAAAATTACACGAGGACAGCTTACGGCAGCTTGGGGAGTCGGTGAAGCGATTTTATTCCACAGTGAAATGAGAGATCAACAGTAACATGATAACAAGTTCTATAATTCAAATCTTACGACCTCATAGTGAAATAAGTAAATCTGGGTAGAGTAATTGAGTGGTCCATTCATTGTGAAAGTCAACCACCCCCCTCGCTCGATGTAGGTTAATGGTACCACAAGGCCATCACCCGACCGACTCTACAGGGGTCTAATTATATTTGAGTGCGTATGCTAAATTGTCAGGCTACAATAATATAGTTAAGATCGCCTCCTCGGTTGGCAGAGTGCATGTCTTCCTAGCTAAACCTTCACTCAATATTTTCCAGAGAACAACCCCGAATGTAAATAATACGTATATCATTCCATACGCACACAGGCACCCCTCCACACCGTACAAGTGCATCCATTTTACTCCTCACTAGACTTGTGTTCACTATCATCGGCATGTACGATCTCATTCAGTTCCTGGAAGCACGTGCGCCATTTCAAGGAAATATAAGTGTGCAAAAGCTCCTCGCCGGCTTCAATATCACGGGTGGCATAAATTTCGAATCGATCTTCATCGAAGAATCGTTCCATACGTGTGTTGGCAGTGCCTTCCTTGCAGGTGTTGTAAAAGGGAGCGCAGCCGCTTCCCATGCCCCATACCTATGAAGTATTTTGAATTGGATCGAGAAAAGAAGTCAGCAATGACAATGGCACCTGAATATTATTCGCAACCATCGACGAGATGACATGTAAAGACCACATGAAAAAGGTTCTCCGTTTGTATCTTTTGGTTTGATCCATATCCCCGATAACGAAACNCATGTAAAGACCACATGAAAAAGGTTCTCCGTTTGTATCTTTTGGTTTGATCCATATCCCCGATAACGAAACATGTACCAAAAACCAATGACACCAACAAACCACCATGCAACAACACCGTCATCACATGACACATGATGTGATACACCATATGTCACCCCCCTACACCATACTAAACCTTGCCATGTTAATATATCAATCACCAGCACACGTCGTGCATTTCACTGGCTCACCTTATTCGGGCGTTCAGTACTCCAAGTAAAGATGTATGGGCACGTGTTACCATCAAATCCGTCAGGCAAACGACGCATCACACCCTTCTCAATAAGGTCCCCCTCCTTGAAGGCTACGGCGGCAAATGCACCGTCGAACATTCCAGTGGCTTCATTGGAGAATGTAGATTGCTTCACGTAGACTTTGGAGCAGTCAATCTTTGTTTCGGGGTGGGAGGCCATGGTTGCTATCGATATCGTGAGAAGAAGAAGATTATGTTTTGTGGTTGGGGTTGGACTGTGCTGGATTTTGGATGTGTGGTGTTGGTGTTGCCCGCCGATCTTTGGAAGAAAAAGCGAACTGGTTGCAGGTTGCATGCGCGACAAGAGCTAGCCGGGCGGAGAAGAGGTCCGTTTGTCACAGGGAACAATGACGGGGGCCACCTGTCGGGAGGAGGGAATTGAACTTCAAGTACAAGTGTAATTATATGCACCTCTTCATTCAAATATCTTGAGAGTTTATTTATTTCAGAGAACCACAATCGTCATTTGGTAGACTCTACCACGTGGCAAATCCAGCAAACGTGGAATACGTGGAATGTTGTCGGGAGGTGGATGTGGTCGGTGGTCGGTCTGTCTTTGGTAGTCACTTCCCGCCATTTCAAAAGGGCATGGAAGATTTAGCGGGAAGCGAGGATAGCGAAAGATTTTTATTTGGCGGGAAGAAGAAATATTTGGCGGGAACTGGATGGCGCGCCGATCGATCCGGCATTATCATGAAGTGGAAGTAGTACTACTGCCGGCCGCCGCCTCAGTTCCGTCGCCCTTTCCATCAATACTCCTCTACCCTCAACCCACATGCCAGCAACATGAAAGGCATCAGTTCATACGGGGAGCCCGCCGCCCGGATTTCAGGATTGGGCGATCATCAATGTCTACTTTCATGGATATGAGAATATTACTGTCGATACAGGATTTGGAGGTGATGAAATCATTGCTTTCTCGCCTTCATTTTATTGTTTAAGACACGTGTGTCAGGTGGGGCTCATCAAATATGGAGACGATGTTAGTGTCTTCCTCTTGCTTCAATCAATGCCATACATGACAATGTAATGAAGTATCATTGAGGCACGTGCGGCAATCTCGGTATTGTTG
>JALLBK010000158.1:0-20437 GCA_036940085.1 Discostella pseudostelligera
CGAAACCTACGAGTTATTTATTTGCTGAAGGTGAGTAGTTTTTAACTGTTTTCCCAATAAAATATCATGCTCTATTGTATCTATTATGCCTTGCTCCGGAGTGGAGCCACCCGAGCTTTAAAAAAAAAACCAGTCGCCGCCGTCCCGCCACTTCCACAACCAACAAATCCACAAAACAAACACCATCGTCGACATCACATTTCATCGCGGCAACATGCGGTTCATCCCCCGTTCGAGACCATGAATACTCCGGCAATCAATATCGTCATGAGCTTCACGATGGTCATTGTTTCGTCGCTGGAATTGCGGAAATTCGGTGCAGAAAATCGAAATTTTTATCGATGAATTGGGTGGCACGATGCTGACGAAGTTCGACATGGACATCGACAATGAGACGTGCATTGCAGATGAATTCATTATTGTAAAGATAAAGCATGTTAACGATTAACGCCTCTATTCTTATTTCTGATTGCATCGTCGATTAAATCCTTTGTTGAATGTGTGGTACTATTCTCAATGGCTCCTCGCCTTCGTCGTTGTTTAGGATGAATGCTGGATGCTGGCTTTGGATTTTCATTTTGATTCATCTCCAAAGCCAATCGTTCATAGCGTTGTTGCAATGAAACTCGATCAACAACTTGCTGTGAACTGTGTATGACGATTCGACTAAGCATGTGCAAGTAAAGTGTCAGTATGGTGTACCGAATCCATCCTCGTCGTCCTGCTACTCGTCGTCGACGACGAGGTTTGGCACCTCTCTCCTTTCACTCTCCTGGCTGGAATTTGCACAGTGAGGTGGTAGCACACCTCGATCGTAAGTGTAGGCATAGTGGACGGTGATTGCCGCAGCCTCTATAAGTGAAATGGGGTTGAATTGATGATAGATCGATGTTCCTCCAACGATATGGTTCAAATTTGGCGCGGCGGCGGCGTCTGATTTTTTAAAGGCGGGGGGTGGCTCCGCTTCCGAGCAAGGCATAATAGTGGTTTCAAACACCGATTTGTGTCGCACCGACGTCGTGTCTCAATTGGCGTCGTGCACGTAGGAGCTCTGTGGGATCTAGTACAACCTCGATGCTGGGACGCATTTGCGTCGCATACGCGTCGCGACGAAATCGGTGTTTAAAACCACTCTTTCTACATCTGCGCATGAAGCGTCATTTTTTCACTTTTGGCGGGAACTTCAATTTTCTGGCGGGAAGGTTTGTCTTCAGTAGGAGTACCTTTCATCTTCCTATCCAACAAACCAAGAATCTCCACCACCACGCAACACACAACCCACCACGCGCTACCATACTTCCAAGATTTTGTTCAACTTTTGTTAGCAATAATGTCAGTGGTTGTTCTTGCCACCGCCACCACCGGCGACACTCGTCCGCTTGTCGTTGACGACATTCTTCCTGATCATCGTCGTTCAGCAACTTTTTATGATGACCATGGTTGGCTCCTTATGAGGAGGATCCAGACAGCATCATCATCGTGTTCAGCCCCAGATGGTTCATTGATTGTCTCGATGGGTTTATGCAAAAAGACACCAGTAAGAGCTGTACTGATGCATGCAATGGTAAATGTTGCATTGACAATATGGCTTGTAATCAGTTCACTGATAAAATCTGTCTCGATGGAAGCTGCAACGGTACTTTGGCTTGCTTTAATGCAACTGAAACTAACATGGTGTTTGCTTGCTGCATTGGAGCTTCCGCATGTAGTCGTGCTGGCATTCATAAGAATGCTGCTGATGCTAGTGGAGTGGTGGTAGAATTGACAGCATTGGAAACTCCTGTAACATGGAAAATGCTTGTGTTAGCCTTGGATATTATATGGGATCCAAGAGACAGAGGGTGGCTATTTCGGGCTCTTGCAATGGTCATTCTGCTTGTGCGTACCTTGGAAAATATGGGGAACTTGGAAATGTTATAAACTCATGCAATAACAGTAGTATGGCATGTGAAAAAGGTGGTCAAGGTTACATTCTTAGTATGGTAAAGACTGTTATTGGTTCTATCAGCAGTGGCATTGAAAATTCATGCAATGCTCGAAGTGCATGTGCTGGCACTGGAAGTATATTTCCTTCACAGACCAGAGGAATCAGCACCAAGATGAGCAATTGCTGCAACAGCATCTTGAACAAATGTAGCTTTGCGAAGGAAGCTACACTTCCAGCTGAATGTGTTCCCACTCCGGCACCATCAAACAAGGTAAGCATACCAGCACCTGCATGTCTGCTGCTTCCTGGTTCATTCTCCTCCTGTTCTTTTATTGTTCATCACTCTTTTATTGTTCATTGCTCTGCTTCATGTCTTCTATCCTCTTACTCTTTTTACTCCTCCTACAACTCAACCTATGGTGGAATGGATTGGCAAAAACAAATACATGGTACGATACACCCAAAGCCTACAACCAAGCAACCCGTCACCCCGACCAAGCCCCCCACCAAGCAGCCCATCATCGGGCTGACCAAAAAACCCACCAAGCCCCCCGTCGCCAAGCCAACCAAAAGCCTGTTGTCAAATAATAATACAATGATCAACGAAATGGTACAAGAAGTTATCAAGATAGTTCGCAAGGTTGTTTCCAAAAGTCTCATGCAAGAGACTGTTTTTAAGTCATGTACTTATCCACCAGTGAAATGTAATGAGATGATGAAGACCAAGGGCAAGAAAAAGGCTGCACCTGCATGATGGGAATTCAGAATTAGATGAGGAGGAGAACGGCGGCAGCAGCAGCTTCAATTCATCAGAAGTACAGCCAATCTTACTAGCAGCAGTAATTATTGTCAGTGTCAGCAATTTGTTGTCATTCTTCTTGGTGTTCCTCCTCCTCTTTGTCTACTCTCTTTATCTGTATCTGGTGCTACTGCTCTGCATCATTGTCATGTATGAGGATGATTGTGGGCAGGATTGGTAATCCTACTCCCTCTGTAGAAGGAGAATCATACATCATAGTTGTCTCAAAGCATTATCATATTGCAATCTGTAGAGTAATAGAAATACTTCGAATATAATATGATATGGGTGCAGTCCGTTTTGCAGGCGTCTCTTCCATCGTCGTCAAGTCGGCTTTAAGCTCGCTTGAGCAGTAGTTTGCGCGTAGTAGCTATGAACATCATACAAACTGTCACGTTGTCCCAAGAAGGAGTCGTATTCATCAAATCGCAACATGAAAGATACATTCCATTTTAATCTTATTTAGACAACAAAAAGTCTTTGTTTCAAAGATAGATATTGTCATATTCCGAAGCCAGGCGATAAGATGCAAGTTTCCATTCATGGTTGGTCGTCGTGGTGGCATTGTCATCCTCTCCACCATCAGTGCGATTATGATGATTGGGATCACCCTCGAGACATGCCTCAAATGTCCCCACCATCACCGACGTATTTATCCGGGTCGTCGTTGTTGTCGTCGTTGTTTCTTCATTATTGCCGCCATGTTCGTCTCCTTCTTTTTGTTGCAATTCGTACAATATCTCAAGTTGTGTGATTACTTGCGCTTCCTTGTTCTTTGTTATTGTTCCATGATCGTCAGACAAGGGAGAGGAAGGAGGAGAAGGAGGATATATCTCTCGCACCCTCGCACTGAGTAACGCCACATTCATAACCCGGATATTCTCGAACTTTGGTAGCGTAGTCGTTGTCGTAGTAGCAGCAGAAGCAGCAGCAGTCGGATTTGTTTTTCCAATTCCCCCTATTCCGTCATCGTCCTCGTCCTCTTCCCAACCCCTTCTCCTACTACTTTGCAACATTTTCAACAATCTTATAATACCCTCCCCTTGCAATGGCAAAAATATCGTCGGTGTTGTCATTTTAATGAAATCGTATTCTAATGAAGTTGGATCTTGGGAAGCAGTTTTGTGCACATCGTTTATTAACCCATAGAACGACGTCGACTTGTCCATATTTTCAAGAGAAAACGGCTTGATCAATAACTCCTCCTTGGTTCTATGGAATTGTTCCAATGCCCATCCACACCCCATCATGAACTCGTCGATATCGACTTTGTGCATTCGTTTGCTACCACTGGTGCTGCTGCTGAAACGACATCCGTCAGTGAATAATGGATGACACAAATCATGATACAATGCCAATGTTTTTAATATTCCCATGTCCGATTGTCTGAGAACACTAGTATTGATAATGGGTCCTTTCGTTCCAATAAATGATGCTTCATTGTCATCGTCATGATCATTTTCGGTGGCGGCTGTGGGGGTGGGTGGAGGAGCATTCGTCAATGTCATGAATCGATCACGTGATTCCTGCGATCTAAATAGACTATACGCAGCTGACATGGAGGATGAAATGTGATGTGTCAAGTACGAAAGCGTGTACGGTCGGAGTGGGGGGAATAAGGTGGGTTGGACGTGATGATAAAGTGGCTTCAGCCAGGGCGTTGATGTTGTGGTTGTGCTATTCGAATTCAAAGTCGATGTAGTTATGGTATTACTCGAGGGCGATATCGATGTCGATATTATGGGATTGACATCTGGTGATGTTGATGTTGTTGCTGTTGGTTGACTAGTGGCGGCGACAGAAGCAGAAGCAGCGGCGGCGGGGAGAATGGCCTTGCCGGAGGAGTCCTTTGCCGCAGCCGCAGCCGTCGCGGCTGATTCCGCGGCGACGGTTTTGGCGGCCCTTGTTAGAAGAATGCGACATCGATGCATGATGATTTACCCTTGTGACCCCTACTAATACTGCTGTTACTTCTTATGCGATGGATAGACAATCCCTATCTACTAAAGTGCAGCGGCAGAACGACGCCAAAACAACAGCATGGTCAAAGCTGATCGACTCTCGACTCTCGATCGATGGCCTGCATGCCTCGCTCTCCACATCAGCATCTCTCCACGTGGCAAGAAAGATATTATGGCGGGAGAAAAAGATACGGCGCGTTCAAAAGATTTGGCGGGAAGAAAGATACAAGATATGGCGGGAGAGAAAGATCGTTTGGCGGGAAAAAGATACTCGTCCACGTGGCATGTGACGCTGCGGTGGCAATGCACTCTCCCTCTGGATGTTGCGTGTTGGTGTTGGCGTTGGGGGTGCGGGCTTCCTTAAATTCCATCATTTTTAGCCTATCATTGACTGATCCACAGCCAGTACCATTCATTCAATCGTCTTCGTTGCTATTTCATTCCATTCAGTTGCTAGTGCGAGAGAGGGGGGGGGTGGGGGCGGTCAACACTATATTTTGCACTTGGTGCGCACATCGACATTCGACAAATTTATTATTATTACTCCTACGCTGCGAACAACAATAATGATTTCGTGTATTCCTCTTCGACAACGAAGGCAATTCTACATTCATATCATGTCAAACACCCCGGCATCATCGTCTTCGTTGTCATTGTCGGTAATCCGTGGAACTTTTAAGCGCTTCGCTAGTGCACCTCCATCGCCATTGCTTCACCGACGTAGATCCACATCATCTGCTATTCCATTCAACTCTCCTCCTACGATGCTGACCTACACAAGTATACTACAACCAGAATATTCCTCTTTACCTTCAGCTCTTCGGCTGACGATGGGGGTGGTTGATGCTTCCAGTGCTTTCTTCTCGACTAGACGCCGCACTCGTCGATCATCTGGTGATCACTCTGACGGGGGGGGACAACATGATGCCAGCAGCGGTGGTAGCAACAGCAGAGATTCCAACAATACCACTGTCATAATGTCAATGGAGGAATTCAAATCTGCCGCAAAAAGTTTATTGGATAAGGTAGAAGAGGCATTGGTAAAGTTGAAAGATTGCAATGATCAATTGGAAATTGTACGGCATCCTCCAGCATTATCATCGTCGACGAGCTCTTCAAAAATATCAACTGATGATTCAATACTAGTCGACAATGGGTCAACTGACGGCACTACTTTGCAGCATGGTGGGAAACTATCAATTACGGTACTATCCTCGGCAGACATGTATTGGGGAGGGGGTACCTATTCATTGACGATTCATACCAACGACGAGTACTACGATGATGCAAGCAGTGAGAATAAGAGTGATTCCTCGGGCACAACCCAAGGTGGTGGAGGAGGAGGGTTTATCACCTTCCAAAGTCCATTGAGTGGAACATACACCTACATTTACAATGTCACGACCCGAGAATGGGTGGGAGAGGAGGATGGACATTCATTATTGGGTATGCTGACACGAGATTGGATTCGTCAATGCAATGGAGTGCCGGATTTCTAATGGCACGAGGGCCGTTGGAGGGATGGAGGCGATGCAATCCAAAGTTCATGTGAAACACATGTCTAGATTTTGCATTTAATCACAATATTGGATGGGAAATTAGAACGGACCTTGAGATTTATTGCAACTGAAACAGTCGATCAGATTGCTAGCGCCGCCTACATAGTTCTTTTGCATATTTGTCATGAGAAAGTGCGGAGAGGATCCTAGATACAATTTCTTTGGAATTAAATCACCATCTCATTATCTCTTCAATACTACGCAAATCAATAACACCCAGCAACAAAAAGTTCGGAGTACCCAACATCAAAGAAGAACCACATTTTCGATGTAAAGAATATCCACATCATCCGTCGTTAGAGCGTCGTAGTCAATATACACATCCTTTGGATATCCCAACACTTTATCATAGGTCACCTCCACAGAATTCGCCTTCACATTCAACGCACGCTTGATGACATCAAAAACAGCCTTAACTGTCAACACTCTCCCAGTTTTGAGTTGTACGGGCTTTCCTGCCAAGTCTTCGCTCCGATCGATATTATACAAGTAAACGGCACTCGCGACTTTTCCGGTCGAGTTCACAGCTGCGTGAAACGGACCCGTATCATCAGGTAAACATCGACAATCGCGTTGGAATGTCATCACGTAGGCGCCGCCGCAGCTGGTGCGGTTGAGGGCGGCATTCCATTTTGCTTGATTGGTTTTCACGAGCTGTTGTTGTTCAACGAGATCATACTCTACAGCAGCGACGGAGTGAGCGATTACTCCTATTACAAGGAGGAGCTTTGACAAATATTGAAAAGTTGAATATTTCATCATGGTGACGATCGATAATTGACGATACTGTTTTTATGATCGTCCATCAAATTGATAGAATAAAGTAAAGGTTGGTCGATCAGATCAGAGGACGAGGTGGTGGGTCGTACTATCTACTTCCATGTCGTAATTATTGGTCAGTCGCTGTTGGTCGTTGTTCTTGCGGCGTTCCAATTTTTTGGCGTCATCGTCATGGTGTGCTTCGATCTGTGAAGATCTGTGATTAGTGACATGAGGGTCAGTAAAACAGCGTACCTTTCTCACTCCACACAACATCATGATTTGTCCACGTGAGTGTTGATGTGCTGTGCCACGTGCCAGATGTTTAGATGTTGATGGTGTAGGAGAAGATGATATATGATCGCTTAATAATATGATCGCGGGTACTATTACTACTAACGTCGATCGCTTTAATGTTATGGCATCTACATCAATATACAATATATACAACTCTATGAAACAGAAGCAACAAGATTTAGAATAATATTCCTTTGATCAACTTAGAGAGGAACCACATTCTCGATTGTGTAACGATCCTCCTCGTCCGCTGCCAGCACCTCCCAGTCGATGAGCACATCTTTCGGATATCCCCAATCTTTGTCATACGTCACATTCAAATTATCAGCTTTCATATTCAACGCACGCTTGATTTCACTGAAGACATCCTTGACAGTCAATACTTTACCAGAGGGGAGTTTCACGGGCTTTCCGGCATATTCTTCGCTTCCATACATGTAGACGGCGCTCGCGATACCTCCCGTTGAATTTACAACAACTTGGTACGGACCACGCCAATCCGGAAGACAGAAACAACTGCGTCCGAATTTCATCGTGTAGGCGCCGCAGCTGGTGCTGTTGAGAAAGGCATTCCATTTCGCTTGATTGGTTTTTACGAGTTGTTGCTGGGTGTAGAGATCATATGATCCAGCGGTGGCGGCGGTGGCAGCGAGAGCGACCAATCCAAGCAACAGCTTTGTGGATAAATATTGAAGTATTGAATTCTTCGCCATGGTGATGTAGACTTCACTTTATTATTGTTTCATTGAATGCCATTTATTATTCTGAAAACATGGGTGATCGGGATGATGAGTTGTTGTTGTCTTTGTCGGTGCGAGGTGCGGCGGGATTGGTGAACGATTTATGTGTTCTCTTGCGAAGATGGTGCATGTCAAGTGATGGGCCTCATACTGGCGATACTTCTCACGCAATCACTGTGACAAATATCGCTAAACACTGATAGTGATGTTGATCAATCATGCATGCTAAGTATCATCCTATGGGGTTCTCATTATTTGCTCGAATTGAATTCATCTGCCCTCTTTGTCGAACTTTACTTGAAAGTGAGTGTAATTATCAGAACGGAATCAAAGAGAAATCACGCTCGAAATTTTGAATGAGGTCTCCTCGTCTATTGCATCACTCCAATCGATGAAAACATCACAAGGGTAACCCCCGTCCTTGTCATACGTCACTTGAATACATTCACGCCTTCATTCAATGCCCTTTGAACCTGCTCGAAAGCGTCCTCGACGGTAATAATAAGCACGGTACTTGGATCTTTCACACACGTCCCTGCAAAATCACTGCCTTCCAAGAAACAAGCACTTGCAACCTTCGCCATTGAGTTCACAACAACAAAAAAGGGGCCCCAGTATTCGGGCGGGCAGAAGCATTCATGTGTGAATTTCATGGAATAGCCAGCGGTACCACTGCCGATGAAGGAGTTCCATTTCCCTCTGTTCTTATCCAATTGTTGCTGCTCCGATAATGCTCCAACATGGCACACCATGGCGCCCATCCCTATCCAAAGCGTCGAAGGTATGATTATTCTGGTCATGCTGCTCGTCCATTTATTTGTTTCAACGCTCTCTCTCTCAAGTGTGACATTGTTTCAACAGTGTGTGAAGTATACAGCAGAGAATCGATGGTGTTCGCATGATTATTACCCTTCTCGTCCTGCCATAATCGTGCTTCAATCTTCAATTCAGTGAGATTCTTTCTGCTCTAGTGCTACTGAGTACTCGACAAAATATCATCTCTCCCTGATGAAATAATATGTTTACGCTCAGAAAAAGATCGCGATGCCAACGATTCAAGTATCCCATCTACTGTAGACCCTGTCTCGTTCTGGTCCGGTCTTGACATGTAGAACATGTCATAGATATCATCCTTGTCAGAATTAACAGAAAAATCATCACCATACCCCTCATACGGTGGGAGCAGCTTCCTCACAGCTCCAGCCACGCCCATCAGTGTTGGATTCAAAGCCACTACTCGCAAAAATTTGTCCTCATCAAATATGACGCCATACGATTCTAATTTAACTGCAATCTTAAGCGCAATCAGCCTTGCCTCAACCCTGTCTATAGTTTGGGTTCTGCAAATATCGCGCCGAATTAATATTTCAATTACATCTTGAATGATTTTTTGCCGTAGATTTTCCTAGTGCGATGAGGAAACGAGTGAGTAAACACTTTCTTGCATGGAAGACAACAAAGAGGACACGGATCTTACTCTCATCATATCCATCGCTTCTTCATTCATCTTCACCAATTCTAGACACCTGTCAATATTTGATTCCTCTGCCTGCGTCATCTCTTGGAGTTCGTGTTCGACATCACCGAACCTTTGCAATATCAGACGCAACGGCGTGTGGATCATGTGAGTGGGTCTGCGGTGATGCTTCAAAAGAAACTAGCTCGGGAAACTTACCGTGATGCGTACATTGTCAGAGTCTCAATATTATCCTCCAAAGCGACCTTTTCTTTTTCTAAAACGTCTGCCATGTTACGGATCTGTTCGACTGCTTCTTTCGTCCAGTCTGGATTTACGAGAGGAGATTGTATTCAAAGTACGATAATGATATTCATGTTCGATATTCAATAGACTCGGGCTAAAAAATATCATGATTGAATGTACTCACTTCCCGATAGCAAAATCCTCCATTCATTGCATATTACAAAAGCAAAATTCAACGAGCACATGCTCCCCATAATGTACACAACAATGGCTGGTGAGATTATGAACGACATCATGGATGCTGCCAAACCCGCCGCTGCTGCGAGGATTGCCAGAGCGGACTTGAGAATCATTGCAACTGTTACACGCGAAACATCTTCCGCGCCTCTCGTTCTTCCTACCCCCAATCTTCGCTTGTTGGAATCCACACTCTTGACATATGCATCAGTGGTTCCATCCTTCCCAAGGAGGGGCGTGACGTCGGCGAACGGCGAGCTCATTGCGCCGCTATGTCCCAACCCCCACGGTCGTCATCTTCTCCACAACATTCGGACCGAGAATAACTGCCATAAAACAGTAGTATGTCCTTTCCGATTGGAACGGTAAGATGATATTGATTAGGAGTAGCCTTGGACGGCTATCAGCTTCTCACCCAACACTCAATGCCAATTACACCCTCACCTCACAGAGAGCGGAGAGCGGGGTGGACTGACACAAAGAACCGGAACTCTTTATGTCACACCTGCAATCAACCTACACGTGGAATCCAGAGCAGTGGTATACTCCTACGTGGTATGGTATGGTACGTACGGACCTACGATACCACGCCCGCCTGCACTCACTGTTCACGATGCAAATCCATGGTGTATCAATCGATGAAAGCATGCACCCTAATTGTCTTTGGATTTTGATGCAAAGTCCTTTTTGTTCTCACGCAGTAGCTTCTTCGCATCTGACTTCTTAACTGCAACTCCAACTCCCTCAAGTTGTTCGTCATCACCATCTTCCTTCCTCTTCGCTTTTTCCCTCGCCTCACGCTTAGCAGCAAACATTGCACGATTCTTCTCCTTTCGCTCCCACATCATTTGCTGTCGTCGTTCAATCTTCTCATCGGCAGTCATTGCATTGTACTCCTCCCTTCCTCGTGCCTTCTCCTTTTCAATCTCACTTACATCATCCTTTTGCCCATCATCATCTCCTCCCCAAGCATAGTTATGTATCCTCAGAAACAACCCCAATACACCAATGAATATAAACCACGCCAAAACAATCTTGACGAGTATCCCCCCCGCCCATTTGGCACTCGGGCTAATGATATACTCATACATTCGTCCTAAAGCGCTTACGGGCTTGCGTTCTTTGTCGGATAATGGCGGAGGCATATCCATTCGTTTACGCATTGTATACCCTCCCAATATAAAACTTCGAAGCGGATATGTAGCACGTTGACCACGATAGACGTAGTAAGATCTTGCATCGATGTGCTCCTCGTTATCAGGCGAAGCCATGTGTCCTTCATTGCGCACGACAATTATGGTAGGTGTGGCATCGACTTCGAATCGCCTCGTAGTATCCCGTCCCGACCAACCCGCATCGATTGTGGCAATATATATGGGTCCTTTGGGAACTTCATCATCATTCCCATCGGATGCAGTGGTTGGTTCGCGTGGTTGCATGCTTCTTGCTGCCTCATCCACCGATGGTATCTCATCGTTGTTGCATAGTCCACCATCATCCTCAACATAATCCACGAAATTATTACAATTATGTTGAACAACATCTGCATCCTTCGATAAGGCTTCCAAAATCGGAAATGCCTTTTTGCATATCCCACAAGAATTTGTTTTGAACATGATAAGCCAGGTGACAGGTGAGGACGATTGAGTGAGTGTGTCGAAATTTTCATCGGTAAGGGAGATAACTTCGCGACGATGAGTTATGCCAATGTGACCATTGCGGTGCGAGTTGTATGACACGATGTTAGCTGCGTCGCCGTCGCTGGCGGTGGTAGTAGAGCAATCGCTGCTACTGGAAGTGGATGGATCGAGAGAACACGTCCGCTCATTGTCGTCGACGTCGTCGACTTCCGCGTCGGACGCCGCCGCCATCGCTGCTGTTGTCAAGGGCCGCACCCCCACGACGACAAGAAGCAGAAGTAGAACTGCAAAGGAAACGATTAACCTGAATGATTTCATTGTTGATATGAGTGCTTCGTTTGTCGATGAACACTGCAATGAATGATACGGATACGGGGGCTGGGGGCTGGTGGAGGTTTGGATTATTTGGTGGCAGCAGCCTTCTTCGCGCCAATTTCGCTTTCTTCCCGCCAATTTTGCCACGTCTCTATCGCCCTTCGTACTCTTTGCTTCCCGCCATTTTCTCTCATCCATACCTATCATGCCATCCACCTACTTTTCCTTTTCGTTTATCCTCCTTTTCATATTTCATAAAAACGATGGTCCTCTACGGCCAAATAGTAATCGGAGCACCCGGCTCCGGTAAAACCACCTACTGCAATGGCATGCAACAATACTTGCAACTGCTTGGACGAGAATGTCATGTTGTGAATTTGGATCCTGCCAATGAGGTTCCTCCGTCGTCGACGTTGCCGACGACTTCGACTGCTGATGATGACGACGGCGAAAAAGTTGATGTGGATGATGATGGCAATGCAGCAATAGACGAACCAATCGGTGGCAGTGGCGATGTCGGCAATTCCCAACTTCCCTATGAAACAATACTTGATGTCTGTCAAGATATTATCAGCCTCGATTCGGTAATGTCGGAACTTAACCTTGGTCCAAACGGGGGGTGGGTTACATACATGGTGTTTGGATATTCGAGATATCAATTGTGCAAGAGATAATGTACTTGCTCACATATCGATCTCAATTATTTTCATGATGTCATGCTATTATTATGTCAGGCTTTTATACTGTATGGAATACATTGAACATCATCTTGGAACGGTGCTCCAACTCCTAAAGGAGAGACTGGGAATAATCGAAGGATCAAGCGGTTGTGGGGGTGCCTATTTACTCTTCGACCTACCAGGTCAAATTGAATTAACAGCCCATTCAAATGTCATATCTCGTATTGCCCAACGTTTAGTTAGAGAGTTGGATTTGAGATTAGTATGTGTTCAATTGGTCGATGCAGCTGTATGTTGTACGGATGTGTCGAAGTTTATTGGAGCAGCGTTAGTTTGTACCGCGAGCATGATGAGATTGGGTAAGTATTTGTTAGCTGTTGGCATTTCCATACCTCCGATTTCTTGTGTTGCTGACGGTATCGATGAATACTATGCACAGAATTACCATGCGTCAATATACTGAGCAAAATGGATCTATTGCAAATGAGTTCTAGCATGGGGCATAGGGTCAAAGAAAGAGAGGAACGCGACACCGATAGTGACAGTGGATACAACGATGATTGTGATGATTCTCCTCTACCGTTCAATCTTGAATTCTTCACACAATGTCATGATCTACACCGCCTCGTCGATTATTTGGACTCCAATCCCATGGAAAACATGGCGATCAACAACAATAATAGTTCTTCTGGGGGACTCGGTTCAGATCCATCATTAGACTACATGGAAGATCCAGATTATCAAAAAGCACAGGCACGAACACGCTCGTCAAATTTCTCTCGCAAGTATCGCAAATTACACATGGAGCTGTGCGAGGTGATTGAGGATTTTAGTCTGCTGTCGTTCCTTCCGCTGGCTATTCAAGATGCCGAGAGTGTCGGACGAGTGGTTGCCAGAGTTGACAAATGCAATGGATATGTATTTTTACAGGAGAATCAACTCGGTGCAGAGAGAGGAGGAGTTGCTGGCAGCAAAAACATTAATATGCAAAATATGTTCTCCTCAGCGATTGTTGCGGATAGTGAGTGGGGAACTGGAGTGCTAGCCGATGTGCAAGAGAAGTATTTGGGAGAGATTATGTTCAAAGAAGATATTTCAGAGCTTAGAAAGCGGTGATGACGAGATTAATGCAGTAGAGACGATGTTACTGCATATCGCTTCAATCGAAATTGCAAATCGTTTCAGCTAGCCGCAAGATTTTGATTGCACATCAGACTACCAGATTCGTCCCATGCTTTTGCACAGGCCAACTCAATTCGTAAGCTGGAACAACTTTATGAATCTGATGTTTTGCTCTTTGCTTGCTTCAGTGGTGCCGGATATTTCGTTGTTCCAACATCTTGTCGCTTAATATCACGCTCACTCCACCAACCCGCACCGTACCAGTGTAAAAATTGCGTATTCTTTGGAATTGGCATAACCGTGACACATTCCAATCCTCCAAGAACGCCATTACGCAATCCAAAGTATTGAAATGTTGACCTCATATTTTGTCGTTCATTCGGACCCGGACATCCAGCAAATTGCATTAAATCACCTGTTCCACTAGGATTTAATACACCATTGTAGTTGTTTCTTTTTGTCGTTCTACCCCCTTCTACACTTGGATCGATATTCGATCCTGTTTTTGGGTTGGGTGGGTAGTATGAGATGGAACGATCTTCGACATGGCTAGGCGGACATCGACCTCGTTTACCCCAGTAGACTAAACGATACTTGGCGGGAAGGTCATACCGTGCCACCAAGGCATTGCCAAACAATGGATGCTTGACCACCTTAACTGCACCATCTCCATGCTTTAGATGATAATTACAATAGGGTATTGGAATAGGCTCGCCCTCTCGCGAGGAAACTTTGGTTCGACATCGCTTACCGGTGCGGCTGTGTGCCCAGCATTGTAGAGGGATGTCAGCAATTGTTGCACGCTTCTGCGGGATAATCTGTGACTGTGAGGTGGTCATAGGAATCGACGCTCCCGTTATTGATGTCGTGGTATGAGTATTGTCGCGTCTGCGTGCGGAGACTTTGGCTTTCGCCATGGTTGGTTGGATACACAACTACTCTAGGTATCTAGATCTCTGAGGTACTCCTCTACTACTACTACTGCCGACGACGGTCATGGTCCTGTTTTGGCGGTGGAGAAGGTCGTCTGTCTGTCGTCCATTGTCCGTCTATCATCAGCACCAGTGATGGAATCTCTTTGGACGCGAAAGTCAAAGCCAACACGAGAAAAGAGAGTGATTCCACATTTCAAATTTGGATGGGGAGTGCATTTGGATAAGTTGGAGGAGCATATCCCGGGGGGAAATCATGAATCAATGCGCAATTTCTTATGACGGCATATCATAATCTACGGAGGAACCGCCAGAGATGTTTTCTTAATTTATCCCTCTTCCCAATTCAAACATGCCCCCATCTTCTTGAGCGCTGGTGCCAAAGCAAAGAGCCAACGGTGGCAACGATGGCCGCCGCTGCGGCTGCTGCGGAGCCGCAAAGCGGACCCGTGGTGGCGGGCAGGTCTCGGTGCATCTTCTATTGAACCCAACACTTTGGCTCTGGTCCATGGACCATGGCCGGCTGTCCATGGCGGTGCATCTACTAGAGTAGTACTAGTACCCCTCCTGATCTCCTCGCCGCCATGACCATGAGCAATCGACGACGAACTAACCCCTTCCGATCTCCCAGCCGCATCAATTTTCCACCACTGGATGAGTTCTTTGGCTCTTCTCCCGCCGCCACTGCCGCTGCCGCTGCCGACGTCTCCTCTGCAGTCAACACCTCGACAACTTCACTCGATCGCAGCTTCCGCTCACGAACAGACTTGAACTTTTCCATCGACATGTCTATCGGCGGGAAAGCTGAATTGGCCCAGCATCGATATCATGTGCAAAAGTATGGCATTGATGGAATTGAAAATTCAAACCATGATATAGTGCGTAATAGCGACTACTACTCCAGTGACGATGATGACGAGGGCAGTGGCAGTGACAGAAACAGAGCCGATGACTGGGATCGGTTCATGGATATCACCAATGATAATATTAATGTTTCATTTTCGGCCAAGAGTGATACCACGAAAAGAGAAGGAGTTCGAGTGGGCTACACTACGCCATCGCCAGATCAGAGTAGTAGTGATGATGATTCCGGCAACAATTACTTCTTCGAAAATAAAGCAGCTATTCAATCATTGGCAACACCGGAAAAGTTTAGGTACAAGTTGGAAGATGCAGATCAGGAAAGAACTACAGCTTGGGGAGTCACCTACACCCGCGGAATGCAGAATCAGGATGTATCAAGTGAATCTGACGACTCGCCGAACCGGTCTACCAATGTTGGCTCGACATCGACTGGGAGCGTCTTGGAAAGAATGTTTCGAACTGTACTCCGCTTCAATGATGATTTTGATGACGAACTTTCGTCGTCAGAGGAGGACGAGATATCAAATGATGACGATCGATCTAGCGTTAGCGGTCAGGGTATTGCCGTCAATGACAAGAATACGTTTGCTGTTGATGCATCCTTCGGCTTCAGTGGAGATTTTGATGATCACTTTCCATCTTTTATGAAAGATGAGGAATCGTCACTGGATGCAGATCGATCAAGTCCTGGTAGAGATCACAGTTCTGACAAGAACAGTTCAATCTCGTTTGCTGCGGACACGTCCTTTGCCATGAGCGAGATCAAGTATCCTCCGTACTCGCCTCCCTTCTCCTCCTCCACCAACAAGCGACGAGGTGCTAAAGCAACGAAAGCAGCGAGTCCGGAGTCGATTTCATCCCAACGAAAGGGTCGGAACAGTATTGGGTCTCACATCACTGGCCTCTCTCCGATCGGCGCATTTGGGGCAGAGGGAAATTTGAAGTCTCCTACATCTGCGCCATTCGACAAAACTCCCGTGTTGGACGAGTTGGCTGTGCTACCTCATCCGGATGATGAGTTTCAATCTAATTCCTACCCCTCCAATGAATGCACAAATAGAAAGCTATTCGATGAATCTCAATTCAAGTCTTCATCGCCCTGCATAGACCACAACAATTACACTGATACGATGCGCATCAAATCAGTTGATCAATGTTGTACTCAGACAACTGTTGCCTCTATAGAATCTTACTATGAGACTGAAATTTTAACGAGCTTGTCCGAGGAACTGAGTCCATTCTCCTACAGTCGAACATTTGGATCGAATGCTGCTTTCCGGATCAATTCATCAGCAACAACAACAGACGGCAAGGCAGCAGATCGTTACAGCGAAACGTGGCATGATGCACCTAACGAGATCTCGGAATTCACAAATAGACGAGGTGTTACACTCAACAGAACCGCTAAATTGAAAGCACTCGGTTTGGGATATATGTTGTCGCAGTCAAACATTTCAGCTCCCGGCGATTACGGAGATTGCAGTTTCTGAAGCCTTCGCAGCTTAATCTCATATTATAAGATAAGGAAATAATGTACAGAGGTAAGCGGCGTGATGGCCATGTTGAATGAATGATCTACACCTTTACGTTAAATCTCTAACAAAAATCATTACTATTCAGGCACGTTAACATACAAAATCATTTCGACTTAGAACATTCGTCAGACTAGTCGGTAGCTGCGTGAACACACCCTTGATTGGTAGCACTGTTGCCGCAGTGGGGGCATTTTTTCTTGGTGAAGATCGAGCCAATTGCCTCCTTGATTTTGCACAGGAGATGTTCCTCCCTGGCCTTCTTTCCTGCTGCAGCAGCAACTCGTCCGATAGCTCTGGTGGAATCTCCAATTGGACCTTTGTTCTTTTCAGCAGCGTAGATGCCACTCAGTGCCGTGAGAATGGCAAGGCATGGGCCACTGTGAAATGATCAAACAGCAACATTTAGCACCGGAATCGATTCGACGAGGGACAAGATATCATCCGATCACAACTTACGCTATCATCCAACCTACAATGCCACAACCAACAATGATCGCAGTAGTGGAGGGTTGCTCTGCATCTTCAGTGTAGTAAGATTCGGGAGCAGTTGCATTACTAGTTGGAGTTGGTACTGCTTTCGCCACAGGAGTGGCGGTGTCAACAGTTCCAAGAGGTTCGAAGGAATAATTGTCTTTGGCCGTCATTTGGAGAACAATGAATTATTGAATCGATATGATAAAATAATGAGATGGGTGAGCAAAAGTTTCTGCAGTATTGAATCCACCGAGAGTCGTGATCCATGGCATGGCATGGGAAGGAAGTGGGAGCAGAAGCGAGTTCGCGTTCACGAACCTATCGAACTTCACCATTCCAGCATCCACAATGGAATCAAAAGGGAAGCTCAATTTGGGGTGATGGACAGGCGTGCCCTGCGACCTCGCTCCCACCATCTCGCCATTTCCGGTTCGGACGAGGGTGCAGCCCATGCTCGGTAGCTGCAGGATTAGCCTAGTAGTAGCCGATACGATAGCATAATCGATAGCATAATCGATGCGACATACTACTTCAGGCCAGCGTTCCCTTCGTCACCACACGACACCCACATATTTCTCGCAGCGTCGCCGTCAACAGCCGGCCAGAAGCCACCGCAGATCACCATCACCACCAACTCAGGAAATACCCCGACACGCTAACGAAGAGGTCGAAGTATTCGTGGTGAGACGCTCACCCCGGTTAAATCCCCCACACCCTCCACGCCGCTATCGGTACTGTGTATACCGCGGGAGGGCATATCTGGTGCCGGACTACTCGTCCCACGTGCAAAGCGATTCGGAATCAAGTGGCTCGGGGCCCCCAAGCATTGACAGCGATTAACAAATGGAGGACAGGGGCGCAACCGCAACAACGCGAGAGTCAGACACCGAGGACGCATCGGAGCGCGGAGGTCACAGACTCCGGGCGCGAGACAACAGTGGCAAAGCCATTCCACGAACCCGGGCGGGGGACCCACCGCGCCCATCCAGTCTCTTATCACCTACGCGGGGAGGATTATTGGAGGGCGAGGTAGTGCGGAACGTACTTCGGGTCGACACCATTGCGGAGGAAAATCGGAACCAAGCCATACCGCTAGGCACTTACACCTACGGCGGAACGTACGATTCGGAGGACGACGATGATGACAATGACGATGACGTCCGCTTCACCGGGGTGGTGCATCACGACGCGGATGAGGCCACGGCGGAGGCGACTAATGTGCAGACAACAACGATGGCGGAACACGCCGACATACCACGGGCCACCCCAAACCCCCTCCCTCCAGCCACTACATCGGCATTAGCGACCGCGGCACGGGCGCAACGCATTGGCGAGGGAGCATCACTACAAACGGATCTCCGTTGGCAATCCGAGGTGGCAGGAGAGGCGGCACTCCAGAAGCAGTTTCGGGAGGAAGTACTACGCCAATTGGATCTCGTGGTGTTTGCATACATGCGGCCGGGGTCGGCAGCGGTACAACTTCTCCACTCGGCAGCTACTTTTTCTATGCGAGGAGGCGAAACAGACCTCCGTGGCAAGGACTTTGCGTTCATCGGGGACCGGACGGGCCATCGAAACCCAGCAGCAGTATTACTCCCACCGGAGCAACCGTGGAAATGGCTAACCAAGTCAGCCGTCTTGGATGTCGGAGGATTGGAACACTTCTACGCCAACCCAGCGAACGCACGCACTCTCTGGAAGCCAGATGTTACAACCGGGGAGCAAAACATCACGGTACCACGTATGCTAATGCTCCCACCCCAATTCATTGCATTTTGTACGGAAGAACATAGATCCCCCTTCGCCCTGCACCAATTTGTGGCGGAATATGCTCTCAGGACAGGGGGAGATGATCGATTGACTCAATGTAAACTCGTGCTGGATTGGTGCCTCGTCGCCTCCCACCAGGACGCTTCCCCCACAACAAGCGTATTGGCGATGACGATGCAGGCAGCACCGGTCGACGACGATGTGCTCGGCAAATGGCTTGCTCGTCGGTTAGAGCATACACTGGGACCGGTAGCCCACCCAACGCCAGCGCCAGCACCGGTGCCAGATGCACCGATGCCACCCCAACTACCACCGGGCACGCACCCCATTCCACCTCAAGGCCAACCACCCGACGTATGGGCTCAAATGGCCGCACAACTAACCCAAGGCATTGTAACGGCAGCAGCAGCACTCCCTCAACATAACACCGGACCATCCCTCCATTCCGACCCAGTATCGGCGTATGAGGAAGGCGGTAAGAAGTACGATGAGTACCAGCAAGCGATTTTAAAAGGCTTCGCCCACACCCACGAGCAGAACGAGGTCCCGCGCATCTGGGGGGCATTTCAGAGCACAAAACATATGGATACTCAACCCAGCATCGGCGTATGAGGAAGGCGGTAAGAAGTACGACGAGTACCAGCAAGCAATTTTAAAAGGCTTCGCCCACACCCACGAGCAAAATGAGGTCCCGCGCATCTGGGGGGCATTTCAGAGTACAAAACATATGGATACTCATCGGGATAACATCACACGGGCAATGATGGTATGGGCAACTTCGCAGCAGCAACATGTCCCCATCGATCGGAGCCTCTACCTGCCGGTCACGACACTACGAGAAATTCTTGCGCTACGGTTCAACCCAGGGGGAACGATGGCCGAGCTCGACACGGCGGACAGTGGCCTCTCCATTCTGATTTGCCGGGCGCGATCTTCCGAGAGCAAGACGGCTTTAAAGCGTCGGGAGCTCGCAGAAGAACGTACACGGGCCACACGCACCCTGGCGGAGGAAGAACGACTCGGGACGGACTCCTCATCAAAACTGTGCCCGGAAGATTACAATGAACTTCTACGATGCTTGGGAACCTACTGTGCACTATTGCACACCCTCTTCGGACGAAAAT
>JALLBK010000159.1:0-32877 GCA_036940085.1 Discostella pseudostelligera
TTTGCTGTTTGCTGCTGCTGCGGTCAATTCATGGGTGAAGCATTCTTAGGCATCTTCAAACAAATGCAATCGCCTCCTGAGTTTCTGCGTGCCGTGGTGGATGGGGCGTTCGAATCCGTCTTTATTGTTTTATCGAATGGAACCATTTGGCATATGAACGAACCCTCGCGTCGGCAGTTTCGTGTCCCCGCCGACAATGGCTGCGGCACCCCTACCTCTACTCATGATGTGTCCACCTACCTTTCATTCTGTACAGCTCATGCACCGAATCTGGAAATTTCATGGGAGGAATTCATATCTGGAGAACTCTCCACAAGTGACAAATGCACCACATCAGGTATTGGAACGTTCACATGTGGGGGAAATTTTCCCCTCGCAATTAATTGTGTCAAGGTGGATATATTCGAAGGATCGCATAATGGAAGCGGAAGAGACCACCGTCATGATAATTGCTATTACTTTCTGTACATGCAAGATGTTGCAGATAAAGAAATTTTAGATGAGCTGCAGAATCAAATAAAGATCAATCATGGGATCATGAATGCATGTAAGTTACGATTCTCATTGAATTATCAAGTTACTTGCCTTCATGTTTACTGACGTGTTGTATTCCAAATAATTGCTCCATCTCGCAACCTAGCTTTTGACGCATTATTTGTCATAAATGAGCACGGAATAATTCAGCAAGTCAATGATGCTAGCACTAGAGTCCTTGGTTGGACACGAGACGAGCTTTTAGGTCAAAACATAAGCATGGTTATGCTACCTGATGTTGCAGCGCTTCACGACCAATGCATACACAATTATTTGAGAACTGGAAGGCAAAAATTGAGAGGCACCCAGAGGGAGACTACGGCTCAGAGAAAAGATAAATCAACATTTCCATGTATGCTAAGCTGGGCTCTTACTAAGGATTCGACGTTGTTTTGTGGTTTCATGCGTGATATGACAGCAGAAAAAGCTGCGCAATCGGTGGTGGTTGAAAGCAACAAATATATGGAAGTTATACGTGACGCTTCGTTCGATGCATTGTTTGTAATCAACGACCGCGGGATCATTCAAAAGGTCAACGTTGCGAGTTCAAAGGTATTCGGTTGGACTATGGATGAATTCATCGGTCAAAATATAAATATCATCATGCCTGATGATCATGCAAAGAATCATGATTCGTACCTGGAAAGTAAGTCTTCGATATTGAGATTCGATTATTGCTTCATAAATGCATTGACCTATAACATTTTGTGCCTTGGTTCTCTAGACTACGCCCGCACTGGAATCAAAAAAATGATCGGAACACAACGCGAAGTTGAAGCACGCAAGAAAGACGGCACTTTATTTCCATGCATTCTTGGTATATCAGAGTTAGGGTGGAACGGTGACGGCCATAAACATTATGCTGGATTTATTAGAGATGTCACTCTTCAAAAGAGTCTCTTAATTGCAGAGGCGGAGCGAGAGGCTAGTGATAATCTATTGTACAACATTCTCCCTGCACATATCGCTCAACGTCTGAAAAAAGATCCCAGCAATATTGCCGATCATTTTGACAATACTACGATATTGTTTGCCGACATTGTAGGATTCACCGATCGAACTTCGACCATGTCACCGCGTGAGAGTACGTGCATTTTACTTTTCTACATCAATTGTTCATCCATCGACATTTTTTGACTTGCTTTTCCATTCGCCTGCGCAGTTGTCATGATGCTGAATGATCTATTTAGCCGATTCGATACTTTGGTGGGGACCTATGAACTTAACAAAGTGAAAACAATTGGTGATTGTTACATGGTGGTGAGGCAAATCATCCTTTTTTGCTAAGATGCTTCAAATTTATTAAGTTATTGCTCACTTCGACATTATCAGACCTCAATTCCAACAAGTGAATTGGACAATGATGGTTGCGCTCGGGTTTGTCACTTTGCTTTGGATCTAATGAAAGCGGTCCGTACATATAATTGCAATAGTTCTCAACATGAACAGATCGAGCTGCGTGTTGGAATTGCAACTGGCCAAGTGGTGGCAGGTGAGGACACGAATTATTCATCGCGTTGCAACTGTTTCTGCTAATAATTATCACGCTACTAACATTGCCGATCCTGCGACAGGAGTTCTTGGATCGAAACGTTACCTATTTGATATGTGGGGCGATGCAGTGAATACAGCAGCAAGGATGGAACAGCACGGCCTACCAGGTCAAATACAGGTAACGAAAGAGGTGGTTGAACATGCTGGACGAGGATTCCATTTCGAATGCCGAGGTAAATTGGCTGTGAAAGGGAAGGGAGTAATGGAAACCTATCTGCTGAAGCACGCAAAGGATACAGGAAACAGGCGTAGCGTGTGCCAAAGGATGACGTCTGTAGCTACCCCCGCCCTGAGATCTTATTCTGACTCTGGAGTGTATTCAAAACAAGACTCTGGATGACATACTAAACAAGAGGCAGCTTATTCCCCGCGCGTGGACTCGGTAAACGTTTTGGAGGAGGAAGCCTGGACGGAAGTTGCGTCGTCAGCTCCGTAGCGAATTTAATCATCGATTGCACCTCGTCATCGGATCCCTCCCCACTGCCCGCCCATCGAACACGTCCAATGCCATCCACCAGAAATACGTATCCGGTGTACTTATTGTGCATACGTATCCGGTCTCGCATCTCTTCCGCGTCGCCATAGTACAGCAAGGTTTTGGAATGATCCTCTACTCGAATCTTCTTTTTTGTTCCCGACAATATGAATGGGTGCAACCAGCGATCTACACGACCTTCATTGATTGTTATCCGTACAACTTCATATCTGTTTAAATTATCAACGGTGTTGCAAAGAGCCTTCTCAAATGGGTCGACCCAAGAAGGTAAAAGACGTGCTCCAAACTCCTTGCTCGATATCGCTACAAGAGTGCATTGAGCATTGGCATCCTTTGACCCTGATGAAAACATAAATGTTGAGTGTATATTGTACCAGTAAAATAAACGCCCAATGCAAAATTAACTCACGATTATTCCTCACAAAGAAATCGGGTATGTCTACCACTTCGTTATTGAGATTTATCAGCCCTTTCAAGGAAGGAAAGTTCTCTGCCTCGGACGCAGGGATGATTGCTTCATTCGAAAGTATCGGTTTTCTGTCGGTAAGTGATAGATCCTAGTATGCAGAAACCGGGTGAGAAGTATCGTTCACAAAAATGGTATAATTCTACAATTCTCCATTTTCATCTCTCACCTTGAATGCCCAAAAATATCCCAGCGCATGCTCCAGGAATACCTTCCGCTCGGCTCCCGTCTTTGGATGCTTCTTAATCACGAAATTTCCCGGAAGAATATGTTGACCATGCCCCTCGGGGTGCATACGAATATTCTTATTCCTTCGCGCTAATCGACCTTGGTACTCTGCATCCCATTGTGAGGAGGAGGAAAAACGTCGAACAACAGACGAGAATGATGATGTGGTTGCCACCGCAGATGATGATGTTGCTGATGATGATGATGCCGATCCAGCAGTGAAATGGAAATGGGCGTGATTGTCCTTGTATCGGCTACGCATCGGTTGCACGAGCGACGAAGTGGATATGATGTGACGAAGTACTACTGAAAGAGATGCATCATCCCGCGGATGACGAAATGCGAGCATGCGTGGCCTTAGGCGTTTCGTAAATATCATCGCTGCTCTCGACATGAACATGATTCTAGAGATATTACAGTAATTGTGGTGGGGCGCCCAATAATAATAACAAATAATAGTCCCCCTATTCGATGAAATTGATGGTGGTGGAGATGGTGCAATGAAAGTGTTGGTTGTTGGTGTTGGTGTTGGTGGCGAAACCTCTGCCACGTGTCGATGATTTTTTTCCCGCCATTTCACACAGTCTCCCGCCAAAATAACTAGTCAATAACGTCGAGTCTCCCGCCAAAAGTACCTTTCACGTGTAAGTTCAAAATTCATATCATGATCACCTTCCAACGTCTCCCCGTATTACACCCAACGATCGCTATGCGCCCCTCTAGATACGTCATGTTGTTCTGTCTACATTACATTTCTCTGGTTGGTTCTCCGTCGGCGTTCCTACTACGCAAGCCATCGCCATCGGGGAAATAGGTTACAAATACAATACCAACGACATTAATTCATGGAAATCATGAATTCATGACGGACGTGCGGTGGGTGACGAGAGCGTCTGGGATAGCCTCAAATCCGTCTTCAATAATATGGTCAAGCTATGGTGGCGTGGTATTCAGTTTTTTACTTTCGGTCATGACATTACAAGCGAGATATTTCAATGCATGCAATGGCAATGGCAAGGAGTCGAAAGGAAATGATGAAGGCTTCATGCCGTGTTCATGTGGCACGGCCTTCGCTCTATCACGGGGCCGACGGAGAGCGTATGAACGGCACTAATCATCTACAATAGCAATGATGTCTGGCAGTGGCGATGGCCTCATCGGCAGCGTGGGGTGGTGATGAACCAGTTTCTACTTATTTTATCGGTGACCACTACAGTATTCGAGAAATATCAACCCAGCAGAAATGACGAGACCTAAAATCGAGCTAAATCTTGAATCACCAGATGCCGTGCGAGCAGAGGATTTTGTGGGAGGTTCACTGACATTGTCGTCTGAAATCGTCGGGATCTTGCTTGGAATACTGCTTGGTCTGGACGTGTCGATCGTCGACTCTGGTGTGGGATGACTTGTCGGACTTTCATCTATATTTGGAGATGGGGATACAAACTTTGATATTGGCAATAACGATGGGTACGATGAAGGCTGTTGTTTTGCAAGTGAAAGTGGGGACAGAAATTCAATTGCGTCAGAGCTCACATTCCCATCCCCAACAACAATCAGCCGAGATCGAGAGGCAATACTTACATACTGGCATACTGCTGGTAGTGAAGATTTAGTCGGGGAAAATGCCGCTTCAGCTGCTGTGTTCAGCATCAATGTCATGAATAGAAGGGTTGTCGGAGGGGTCATTCTGTGGCCTAGAAGATGATGTTCATGTTCATGTGGCATTTCATCTCATTTCAAATTCAAATATTTTGAAGTTGCACTTCGTCACATTGCAGGAATTGCTCACAATCACAATCATCTTCCGAAGAATTGAGGCAAACATGAAAAGATCGCATCCTATCGTTCTTGCCGTGTTGTCTGTGTTTGTCCATCTGGGCCAAGGGGTGGACACCAGCCTTCCGGCGGGATTTGCTGGTACCAACAAAGGTAAATTCCTCTCTTTTCTCTGTCGCCGAATTATTGCTTCTTTCTTGGCGCCATTCTAATCTACCAGGATTTTCATTTCCTGTGTCCTCGGTGTACAATAGCGAATTGAAACATATTTACCATCACGGCCAAGGAAAAGGCCGTTTCGATTACACGCTTCGACATCAACATGGACGGCGCTTCTACTCCTCAACCGGCTCCGATCGAAATTTACTTCCATCCAGGCATCGACCCTGGCTTTTCAAGTGTCAACTATCCATACACAAAAATCTTCCAGAATAATGTCACCGGCGAGGGCAAGGGAAACGTCACAGAATTGCCAGACTTGACAACTCCAGTGATTATTCCTGCAGGATCCACGTATTCGTTTTACATCACTGTAGCCAGTTTATCCTTCGGTACCAACATTTGGTATAACATAGGAGTGGCGGTGGGAGATATTGTTGCATCGGATGAATTAATTTCAATCGGAGAGGGTTATGCCCTTGGCTATCCTTTCGTGGGTTACACTCCGAAGCGAAGGTGGAACGGTGGGTGTAAAATTCGATTATTGCCGTTATTTTGAGACGAGCAACCATCTCAACACTGCATTCCTTACTTCTACAGGCAACGTGCACTACACTGTTCTTTCCACTCCGCAAACGGCGTCCCCAACTGGTAAACCAACTATGACACCAACCCTCGCACCAACGAAGACGTCCCAACCCACATCCAAACCAACCACAAATGCCCCGACGAGTCAGCCATCAAATAATGCTCCATCGACGTTGGCGCCCACCACCCTCAAGCCAACAAGTTTGTCGCCGACGGGTCGGCCAAGCCCAGTTCCAACCACAAGCGTCCCGACGAATCTACCGACTTCGATTCCTTCGTCAACTAAAGCTCCGACTCCCAAGCCGACGCTTGAGCTTAGTTCGCAACCAACAACATTGGCTCCAACGCAATTCAATCCCTCCTCACGTACCAGCAACCCAACGACCCGTCGCCCCTCCTCTTCATCGGCAATGTTTGGCGTCAATCTGTGGCTCTATTCAGCTTTGTTGTTCGTCGTTGCAACAGGGCATTACATTTTGTTCTAGGGCAAGGTGATTAGTAATCAGTTCATCAGGAGATACACGGCATTGTCGTGATCTTACGCTCTAGCAGCAATCGCCAAGATATTGATGAGTTAGTGCATCTGTTGTGCTCAGTAAGCTACAGTCGAGGGACAATAGATAGTAGGTCGGGGAAACGGAACATGGTTCGATCCGGTTTCATTCTTATGCACTCAATAGAAATATTCTCAATTTTCATGAGACATGATTTTCCATTGACTTTGAATATGTAGTTATAACTAAGACATTAAACAAAGCTGATTGCAAAATTCCTCCAGTTGATGCACCTATATTATGCAGGTGGCTATTGCCCCATCTCAAATTCCAACTAATGCCCATCACTCAGTTTCAACTTTGAATAACAACGGATTGCTTTGAACGAAACTGTACATTACAATAGCGAAATCCAAGACAATCCTTGGCATCAACGTCGAAAAATCTAAGAATCTTTGCGCGGACCACTTCTGCTTTGTTGCTATTGCTGTTCATTTCCAACAAAGTAGAGATAAGACCACCGCATGGCAAGTCATCATAATATCCTGTGTCATCATAACTCGTGTGCAGGGAATGGTTGGAGTTGTAGCAAATATTGGAGATGCTTGAATTGTCACATAGGGAACGCGCCAGTGCACTCCAACCGACGATTGATATCTCAGATTCATCGAAGACATAAAAACTTCCAAGCTGTTATTGTTTTGGATTGCTGAAGCAATAAAAACAATAGCATCATCATTTATGGCTGCTTGTTCATAGGTTCCTATGCATAGCTCTCTCAGTTTGGAGGATGACGTGGGTCGCAAGACGTCGGCGAATGAACGCCATCCATGCGTAGTTATAGAAGCGTTGCTGGAGAGTTTTAGAGACCTAACAGTGCTCGTGCTCGCTAGCAAACTGACCAACCTTGCAACACCTTCATCATCGATACTGTTTCCTCCTAGGCTGAAATTCTCCCAAGACGATTCAGAATCGAGAAGGATCCGGAAGCAAGCAATCCATCCTACAGCTGTGACGGCTTCGTTGCCTTCCATTTCCCAAGTCTTCAACGGTGTGTGTGCAAGCGAATTAATTAACAATTCCGCCCCTTCATCATCAACATTGTTAGAATTGAGAATAAGTTCCTTCAATGAGAATTCAGAATACAGCAACAAGCGAAAGCATGATGTTCACCCCGCAGCTGTAATAAGTCGGTTCGAAGACATGTTCAAAGCCTCAAAGTTTGTCAAATGTATCAACGCCGGTATAATCGCAAGTGCCCCTTGATCATCGATATTGCACATTCTGATGTCAAGCTTCTCTAGCATACAGTTAGGAGCTGTCAAGAATCTTGAAAACCCTAGCCATCCTTCTGATGAGACAAGTTCACTGCTGGAAATATCAATGCTTTTCAGTTTCAATGAATCGTTGACGGCATATATTCTCCCAGTGAGGTAGCACCCTCATGTTATTGGGAAGAGAAATTGTTTTTAATGAGCAAATGGGATTCGAAAAGTAGGCTGAAAATGTGCGCCAGCCGCTTTGAGTTACGTATACTTGTCTCCCGAGATCCAACCGCTTAATTGTATTGTTCATCACCAAGCCTTGGACAAGGATTTCGATGCACCTGTCATCAATATCATTGCCGAGAAGGTTTAAGTATTGGATTCTTGATGCGGGATTCTTCAACAACTCTCCTAGTGACTTGCATCCCTTTATTCCGATACCATTAAATCCAAATGAAGGTCAAGTAATTTTGGCAATCCGGGCATAATATTCAAAGCATTGAAGAGATTTGCTGACTGAACATCCCCAATATTATTGAACCACATGCCAATTCGTTCTAATTAAATCCTTTCCGATTGCAGTAGAGTCGAGATAAGAGAAGGGATCCTCTTTGAAGAGTTATCTGACTGTGACACATCAATGCACCGGAGATTCTGGTTGTGCTCGAAGAAGGGAGCGAGGATTGGAAAGATATCCACATGAGAGTGATCAAAGTGTTTTATCTTCAAATGCTCAATAGACCGGTTGTTGGCAAGTGATTTGCACAATGATTCCAGTAGAGGGGTGATCTTGGGTGTACGTGATAGGCGTTGGTTGCATGCATTCAAGTTACAAATTTCCACCTGTTGTAAGTGTGTGTTTTAGCCAATGGCGACTCCTACTTGCTCCGCTTTGTCATAGGTAGTTTCCTAAATCAAGCCAGCAATCTACTTGCCTTCGCTGCTTTTCTCTCGTCATCGCAGACAGACTTTATGATCCGAATAATAAGATGTCATCGACTTGAGCATTAATGGGGCTCTACTTCATGAGTTGTGATTTCAATCCTATCCTATTAATGTTATTCCTAAAAGTATATATCTGCATAATTGGATTGTCATGCTCTGATTTGCTGCAATGCACTGCAAAGTAGGGTAGTACATCTAAAGTAACCACTCTCCGGCATATCATGAAAGGGTTCACACAACAAAAACATGATATATAATGATGATTATCCAACCAAAGTGTCGAGCTACCATATTATCGACATTCTTGTCGTCTCTCTGGTTCGAATAGTTGGTGGCAAAGTGGCATACCATCGTTCTTCCACGTGACACTTATTTGGCGGGAGGGGGAGCGTGGAAATTTGGCGGGAGGCTGACGTCATCATTGGCGTGCTTCGAATTCCACGTTCCATCTATCTATTTCCACCAAACAAACTCGACCATGACCATGGTGTCCACATCCTTCCCCTACGCGAGATTGGCATTCCTATTCGCCGCTGCATCTGCTTCTGCATTCCAGCCATCAAGCCTATTCTATCATCGTAGCTATTTATCATTACCATCTCCCCGTTCATCTTTCAGCGGGAAGGATAAGAATATCATCTCGTCGCCCACATTGGCATCGGCATCGGCAACCCGTCTTAGCATGACACATCGCGGCCCCTTCCCCGAACTGGTAGTGTTCGATCTAGACGCATGTTTCTGGGATCAAGAAATGTACACCTTATCCCATGTTCCAGATGCATCCCATATCGTCGAGGGAGATTTGGGAGGCCGCGGCAAAGGTGTAGTGGGTGTCATGTCGGGTCGACATCGCATCTCCCTCCACAAAGGATCACTTAAAGCATTGCAATCTCATTATGACAACAAGTATCCCAATATGAAGGCATGCTTTGCATCATCGGCAGATACACCACTCGCGGAACGAATTGGACGAGCTACACTCAAATTATTAGAGGTTGTACCGGGCACGACCGTTTGGGATTTGGTGGTAGAACGAGATTGGAATGGAGTGGATGTCAATCAGATTGGACGACAGCCACCGTTGAGTGCGAATAAATCAGCTACGCATTTTCCGATATTGAGAGAGCTTACGCGGGTTAGGTATGATAGAATGTTATTCTTTGATGGTGAGTGAGAGGACGATTTGCAGCATCGATATGCAACATTGCATTGCCTACATTTTGCACTCGATTCTTTAACAATTCTCTCTGTATCTCTTTCTCACTCTAGATTGTCTGTGGGGAGACCATTGCGGGCAAGTGGAAAGGTGAGGTCAAATGTGTTGTTCATTCATGCATATCGCCTGACAAACTTTTGTCCTCAACTCTCTCTTTATTTTCTAGAGCATGCAAGGAAAGCAGAACGGGGAGAGGACCCATCACTATCCGTACTCCAAACGGGTTGGGTGTGGAAGAGTGGGCAGCTGGACTCGAGAAGTATGCACAAATGTATCAAAATTTGGATGGTGTCGATAATTATGACATAAAGAAATAATGGCAATCGAGTTGATGTAATGAATGCTTTCACTACACATCTATCTAACGCTGCTTCTTGAATGACAGTGTTGGAGCATGAAGTAGTTGACGCGACGTGGAACTTTTCAACGAGCCGCCCAATTTCGCGAGCGCCGCCGCCTTCTTTTTTTGCAATTCAGCCAGTTCTGCCTGCAGTCGTTCCGATTCAGAAACATTAGAGCTGGTATTCCTTGACGCCTCTTCCTTACTACCCGTTGCCTTTTTGTGTGCCGCAAGAGGATCAGGCATTCCAACTCTTAAATGGTTCGGAATGTTGACTGCCCTGTACTTTTTACCATCATTGTCTTCCTGTGTCGACGCATCCAATTTCCTTGTTTTGAAGTTGACGAACCCACTTTGTTTCCCTTCTTGGCACTCCATCTTCGCGTACTTGCTCAGCATGGACGATGCTTTCGCAAACCCTTGTATCTTTCGTGTAGGCTCAGGTATCATCTCATTTTGTCCTGCATTATCCGTCACGCCTAATAGTTCGTCGTCGTAGCCGAGGAAGTCATCGTATGATCTATCATCGTCTTCCAAACTCTCGCCGTCATCAAGCGGATTGTGGTGAAACTTCTTCTCCCCATACTGATGTTCTTTTCTTCCAGCATGTATCAATCGGTGGGAGTCGATAACAGTGGACATGCATTCGGATGCTTGTATGTTCCTCTCTACTTTGGCAGGATCCACACAGAAGTCACATGTTTTGTTGCATACAACGCTGGCGTCAATATTTTCTCCGAAGTGTCCAAGGACGCATTTTCTCTTGCACATGGGTTTAATGCAGTAGTTGACCATCCCTTCCAGCTCAACGAGACTGTGATCCTGTTGTTGATGAGTGAAAGAATCCATTTTGTCCTTCTTTCTTGCTGCACGCTCGGCATTCATCTTGACGAGGAAAGAAAATTTGGATGCATCGTCTTTTGAATAATAAAGAATTGAGCACGACGGACGGCCATCACGGCCAGCTCTCCCTGACTCTTGGTAGAATCCCTCCAAACTCTTTGCCATTGTCCAATGAATCACGTATCGGACGTGCGGAAGATCGATGCTAGGAGAGGACATACCAATGTTTTGCATTCGCAGTCGTTAGGGCAGTCCACCATACAACTAATTACGAGATAAGAAACGAACATACCCCATCCCGAACGCGACGGTCGCCACAGCAACGCTGCACTTTCCATCGGTCCACTGCTTTTGAGTTTCCTCGCGTTCTGAATCCTTGAGTCCAGCATGATAGGCTAAGCAAGTTATTCCGGTAGCCTGGATATGATGATGTCTAATGTTTAGTACACTCTGTGTCTTCATACAAGCTGAACGCAGGTGATTACGAATGCTTACCTTCGATATCATCATTGCGAGCGATTGACAATCTTCTCGTTTGTGCACATAAACAATGCCACTACATGGTTGGTTGTTCTTGCTCGCAGTCTCGTGTTGTCCCTTTACAACTGCCACGAGGTCCAGTATGGCCCCTTGCGGCTTCGTTGCATTCAATGAGTCTTTGAATCGAACTAAATGAGATTTATGTGCAAACAGTGGAGGTTAGCAGCTGAATACACACAATAACACATCACTTGGACATGAATTCACTCTTACCTTCGTATGAAACATTTTGGCGATTGAAAGTTCCCATTATGCATGGAACCGATGCTTCCATTTTGAGTGTCTCCCGGATATCTTGGATGACTTTTGCAGTTGCTTTATCAAGGAAATAGAATTAGTTGAGGAGCCAAAGTGCACAGAAGCAGAAGAAAATGAAGTTCGGAGGACGCACCAGTGCCGGTGCAAGCTACGACGGGAACATCCGGAAATGCATCGCGTACCCATGTCAACTTTCGAAAAGCGGGCCGAAAGTCGTGGCCTATCGAGCACAGCAACAAGACCAGCGCAATGAACGTGTGATAAAACGGCGTCAGAGTCTATTGCGGACACAATCAAACGAGACCACATGAATCGAAACTCACCCCACGTTGACGCGCAGTGTGCCTCGTCTATTGCAAACAAGTACAGGCGGTTGGACTCGTATAGGTCAGTCAAAATAGCACGAAATCTATCTGTCTCGATGAGTTCTGGAGTACAATAGAGCAGCTGGATCGGCGTAACCTTAGACAATGTTTTATTTTTGTCCGCTCCTTTTTGCGCTTTCTTCTTGTCCAATTGCAATCGATTCAGTATCTCCTGTCTGGTCTTTGCATTGTGACTCGAGCTCAAGCATGCCGCAGTGTGAATTCCTCTTTTGAGTAAATTGTTTACTTGATCCATCATGAGAGCAATCAAAGGGCAAACTACAATTGTTACTTTCGACGTATCAGCGCAAACTTTTGTATTGGTAGATCCGCCGACCAATGCTGGAAGTTGGTAAACCAAACTTTTCCCACCGCCGGTGGCCATGACGACGATCGAGCTCTTCCACTGTAGGGTATTCATAACTGCAGTTTCTTGCAGGGGTCTTAGAGAATTGTGCTTGAAGGATTGTTGTAGAATGATGTTTGCACGTTCTAGAAGAGCTTCTGCCGTGGGTGTCGTGTGGGTGTAAATATCGGTCAGTCTCTGATTGCTGCTGCTTCGCTCCGAGGTATGGTGATGCTGTCGTTTGGTGCCATCACGTTTTTCGCGCTCAACTTTATGCTCAGGATTGTCATGAATCTCAATACTTGTCTTTGGCTTTGACTCCTTTTTTTCAGTCGACTTGGATTGATGTTTAGGGTAATTGTCACCGGCATCGCTGTGCAAAGACTGCTTCTTACTGGGGGGAGGGTCGACAATAATACAATCATCGTCGCTGTCTCTCTCACCCTTGCTTCTAGATATATCTGTAACCAATATATTCATTCCGCACGTAATATCACTATCACCGCTTGCTTCCTGCAGAGAGTTTGTCCTCGCTGATGAATTACCGCTCGAAGCCAGGGTGGCATTCGTCTCCGCGGTTCGACGGTCGATTCCATCGTTATGGCATGGAATACGTTTTGAAAAATCACCCCCACCTTCACTAATTAGCCTACGTCGCCGTCGACTGCGGTTAGATTCCATAACATCGCCGCGTCGGCGTCGGGCATTCTGAGAGTGATCTTCATCGGCAGCGGCAGCCACCCTCGGCGAGCAAATTTCTGTCAAGTCGATAATGACCGGCGCTACTGCACCATTTGGACGGTGGACATCGCAAGCATGACATCGAACGGCGCGGTCGTTGATGTTAATGTAGGTGCATGTTTGGCAAATCCATGTCATTTCTATGAAAGTATCTATTGGATAGGGGAGTGCGTCGGCATCGGCACCGCCATCGTCACTCGTTCGATTGGCTGTGACCTTCCACGTGGCAGCGACCTCCCGCCAAAAGTATCTGCCACGTGGCACAAACGAGTACTCCTACGAACTAACAGCCTGAAAGAGCGCCGACGGCCGATGACGAGCAGTCGATGCAATACTATCTACCTAATATGACGTCGGTAAAGTTGTATTACAAACATTTAATGCTATTGAAAGATGTAAGTGGACTCGATGGAGGTAATACCACGAACTCGAGAATAATAACAAATAACACACCGGCTTTATCGGGTACGGCACAACAGTAGACCAACTAGTAATCAAGAGGTTTTATGGAAGATATGATCTGCATGAAGAGAGGTGCCATCGGAAGGTTGATGAAATAGTGAAGGCAATCAGAGAGGCTTTGCAGGGCTTTGCTCACACCGTTACATTTTCGGGGACCATGGGAGAGATGACTGGGAGTTGCATTTCTGGTGCCTCTGCCTCCGGAGCGTCACCTTCAACCTCAGCTCCGCCATCCTTCGTCTTTTGGTTTGCATACCTGGTCGCCTGTTGTTGTCGGCAGCGGTCACACTTGGAAGAGTAGCCCTGAATTATTTGACGGAGAGAAAGGATAGGATTGGTTAGAAATTATGATAATGGAAATGCAGAAACATGCCGAGAGTATCACAAATATCAAACCGATACACACCTTGACACCAAAATCGACCCATTTACGAAAGTTCTTGCATCCCTTACACCACTTGATATTCATCCCACTCGGATTAACAACCCAAATCGCCACATCACAGTTGTTGCAAACGCCCTTGTTTTGCTTGGGAATGGGAAACTCCGCTTCGTCACACATGACACAATTTCCATAGTACCGAGCGGTGGGGAAGTTCACAAGTTGGCAGAATGCCGGGAGCTCAATGTTGGGTGCATTATCGATCTCGCACCGGGGTGGCAATGGTGGTGTCATCTTCATGCATGGGACCGGAGCAGCCTTGGTCGTTTTGATGGGCTTCTGCTTCGATACCTCGCGCTCCGCTTTGGTGACACGTTGACCGGCTGCCGCTGGCGATAGAGTTGCCGGATTGGTCTTCTTCGCTCCACCAGGTTTCACATTCACGGCATCCTGCCCTGCAGCTGCAGCGCCCGCCTGACCATTGGCCATCAAATCCATGGCATTGGAGAGATGTTGGCTGCGGCTTCCCACCTCCGACCGGGCGAGCATTTGCAACTCCAGCGCCCGTGAGAAGCATTCATCCGAATTCATGGCGCGTAGCTGACCGCGGACTTCCGTCAGTAGACCCTCCCACACCGTCTTCTGCTTCTTGGCAGCAGACTCCCCATCCTCAAGTGGCTCGCCGGGGCGTTTCACGGCCACGTTCTGCTCGGCATGTCCCGCCGCCGCGGCGTGGACAAGGGCGCCCATGCCGACACTGTTCAATTGAAAGGAGGCGTCTTGAAGTAGTGTCTCCGGCCCTTGCCCATCCTCCGGCGTCTGGAAGTTTGACGCTTGATGGATCACTGGAACTTCGTTGTTGCTCATGGTAGATATTGCGTAGGAGATCGATGCTTCCGAAAATGCCGACGGGGTGATTGGGGTCGAAGATGCTGATAACGATGATGGCGACGGCGAGTTCAATGATGCAATGAATGCTTCACGGCCAGCGATTTGTGCGATGAATTTTGCTTTTTGGATTTGCTTTTGATGCTCAAATTCCTCGCCGAAGCGAATTCCAGGCGACACAACGGCGAAATTCGGAGAAGGGAGAGAAATGCAAATCGCTGATTGGTGGTGCTGGCGCGCAGAGAAATCTTCAACTTCGTCGGACAGACGGTCGCTGGAAGATTCGTGTGACGTCGCCATTTCTGCATCCGACGTCGCTTTCGCGATAAAGAAATCGCGAAAGAGATCGCCTGTGATCGCCAGAAGGTGACCGCGCCACTTTTTCGTCAGAATCTTTTCCCGCCGTTTTGTCATCGCATCCCAATCCAAATCCGGGCGAGCGATCTTCCGTCCCTCGCCGCTCGCCGTCGATCGGCGGTATCGGCAGACATAAAGATTGCAAATCAATGGGACGATGGTGGGTTCTCGTTCTTCCGCTTCCCTCCCTATCATTGATATAACCCCTTTGGTTCGGCTTGACGAACTCATTAACGACGGCTCCTTCAGTCTGCATCATCTCCAAGATGAGCAGCTCAAGGCCGTCGCCGAGCAAATTTCACATGCCGTCGAAACTGTCGGATTCTTCGCAGTGACACATCATGGTGTCGATCCGGCGATAGTCAAAGATGCGTGGGATGAATCCAAGAATTTCTTCGACTTGGAACCCAAAAGTAAGGGTTCGGTCTCCATGACGAATGATTATCCCTACGGCTATGAAAATTACGAATCCCTTGGAATAAAGCGCAGTGCCACCTCTGCCGATGGTATCGATTCCAAAGAAACATTTTCCATTGGACCACATAATTCGAACAAGTCGGGTATGCCACCTCGAAAATTTCCACAAGATGCACCTGATACATTCTCCGTAGCCTTGTCGAATTATTTCGATATTATGGAACATCTTGCACGTACATTATTTCGTGGATTCGCATTAGCGTTGCAATTGGAGGATGTGAATTGGTTTCTACGCGAGGGGGTATTTGATGATGGACATCAGTGTGCATTGCGGATATTGAATTATCCATCCATCAAATATAGGAAAAGCAAGGATGATGTGACGAAGGTGCACATTCGAGCGGGGGCACATACGGATTATGGTGCCATGACGATATTGAAGAGTGGAGGGCCAGGATTGCAATTGAATTTGTCGCCGAAGACAGCGGATGACGAATATTCTTGGTTCGATGTTCCACACCTCCCTGATGCATTTATCATCAACCTCGGCGATTTGATGCAACGGTGGACCAATGATCGTTGGATGAGTACTTTACATAGAGTGATTGCGGTGGCAGATGGCGATAGTTCTGATAACGATGCGGATGGTGTTTTTGAAAGTGCTAGGAGACAGTCGATAGCATTCTTTGTCAATATAAATGGAGGAGCAACAATCTTGCCGTTTGATTCTTGTGTCGACGAGGAGCATCCATCTCAGTATGATGCGATCACGGCAAGTGATTATCTAATACGACGACATGCCCAGTCGATGGGTATGAAATAGTTGGAGAGTTGATAGAGAACTGCTTGTGTATTGGACGCCCTCGTCGTTTCTGAGATACAACTCGAAGTTATCGGTCTCCATGTAAAGAATAGTGCACGATGTCAATACAGTTGCTCAGTCGATCCTTCCCACGCAACGTCATCCATGAGTACCGGTTAGTAGTAGAAGCCTCGTCGTCCCTTCATTCATCCATTTTCGATGCAACAGCCAATATTATAATATCATGGGCACATTGATGAGCAATGAGCACCTGCACGCGGTCGTCGTCGCCTCCCAATCCTCTGCCACGTGTAAGTACGTACATTCTTCCCGCCAAAATTTCACATCTGTTATCTCTTCCCGCCAAATCTACAGCGGATTTCTTCCCGCCTAAGCCCTTCTGGATCGCCAGTGAAGATAATATTCTCCCACAAGCGAGCAGCCAAAGCAACACCAACCGTACCATGGGCAATGATACTGGCAATGCAGCGGCAGTAGTAGATAATTCCGCCACCACCCCCAAACAAGCAGTGATACTCTTAACCCACCTGTCGAAATAATAATTCCTAGATACGGCCTCTCCTCTAGATACTACGCCAACGCCAACACACAATGCTCTCCTCTTTCTCCAAGTCCAAGGGGAGCAGCGCACCCAAATATAATGGATCCTCCACCTCAGTCGCAGTCGACGCTACTTCTACCACTACCACCGCCAAAGACTCTACGACAACAACGGTATCATCGCCCACCTCTCCCAACAGCAGCAGTATGAACAAACAACGATCCCAACATCGCTCGCTAATCACCGTCGTCCATGCCAAAACTCTAGCATTGGCGCGGACGGTACAAAAATATCCTCGAAAACATCGCGATATTAGTGTATTCTCCAATGGAGTATTGGGGGATGCTGTGGAGGCATTGGAGGAATTTAAAGATGTAGAGTGGCCACCTCGTAGAGCAGAGATGGAGGAGATATTGAGCGCAGTGCCCGATTGGATGTGTCATAGTCATGTCGTTGGGGGGAGCACTACTACTATGGGTAGTTCCATTAGTGGTAGCTCCGTGCGTTCCAAAGATGATGATTTTGACATTGAGAAAGAGCTGGCGCATGAGTTAGAACAGAAGGTTAGATTGAGTCCAAAGGTTTCGAGTGCTTCTATCACTGATATAGCTGACGAGGGAGACAATAAAGTGGAAGGGGATTGCACTTCTGCGGCGGTGGATGCCGCTTTGTGCAATGAGATGAACAGTGTTGACGTCAATGACGAAGAGGAGGCGAAAGACTTACACCAAGAGATGTTTCATGCAAAAAGTACCGATGAGAATAAAGTCGAGGGAGGCAGCAATAATAATAACTTGAAGGACGAGGTTGTGGTTGATGCACGTCTGAAACAAGCAGTGGATGCAGACGAACTAATATCCAACAAACGTCTCGAGACCATTGTTGATGAAGAAAAACCAATGGAAACTCCCCAATCACCCATCCTTTCACCAAACAATATCTCATTATCCAAAACTGCCGCAACAGCAACCAATGCCAAGGTCGACGCAGCAGCAATGGAACCAATGCACCCAGCGGTAATCACCACTCTTCACGCACTAAGCTTGGTAATCTCTTCCGAATCCAAAACACCAAAAATGGCCGAGGTGGCATTGGAATGTATTACAATCTTAACCAATGGACGATATGTCAGTGGCATTGCGGGGGGTAGGATGAAGTTGGAAGTGCAGCGACAGATGAGTGATACCGCGTCGGTGCCCAAGCAGGGACATCTGCCGGATCAGAGTCAGAGTGATGACCAAGGGCAGCAGCAGCAGGTGCTGGTGAGTGCAAATGAGCGATTGAATGCCGGAGCAAAGGGACACGATGGTCGTGATGGCGGGCTATCCTTCTTAGGCTACGTCGTGGAATCTATAACGCGTGCATCAGATTCACCATCCGATGCCGTTCAGGGAGCCATGGCCAAGGCCCTATTGGCAATCATGACCTGTCCCAAGTGTGGTGTACACGAGGCTGCCATGCTCCAGGCAGTACGGAGTACATTCCATGTATATTTGGTTGGGAAGTCGACTAGTGGGAAAGAATTGGCCAAGAGGACATTGGTGGACATGTTAAAGTGTGTTTTCACTAGGATGGAAGCATATGATATTGTATGCAAAGGCAGTAGTAGCGGCAGTACTGAAAGCTTCGAGGATGGGAAGAATGATACAGGTGAAAGTAGCACACCGAATGACCCGAGTAAATGCGGGGAGGACGGTTCCTCGGAAACTGTCAACGCGGCAACATCAAATGGAACTGCGTCAGCAACGGATGCTGCTTCTACCTCTGTCGGGGTCTTTGCATCGCAATATCATACTGACAGCTACCTCCTCTTTCGAGCATTATGCAAGCTCAGCTCAAAAACACTCCCCGGTGATGAAAATGTAGCATCGTCGATTACTGGATTTGGATCTCTCGTCGGATCCTCCACAATGGGTGGATCCTTCTTCTCACCCACTCCCGTCGTCGACCCCCTCGCTCTGAGTTCCAAGNCCACAATGGGTGGATCCTTCTTCTCACCCACTCCCGTCGTCGACCCCCTCGCTCTCAGTTCCAAGATATTGAGTTTGGACTTGATTCTGGCAGTATTTGAACACTGCGGTGATGCTTTTAAGAATGGTGAAAAATTCGTTTATGCAGTTCAGAGCTATTTGTGTGTGAGCTTATTGAAGAATTGTATGAGTAATCAGACTGTGGTGGCTCATCTATCGTTGAAGATTTTCCTTTTGCTGGTGAGTGAAAATACTGTATTTACATCATGGATCAGCGTCACTTAGAACATATGTATGCTCAACAACATTTCGTCGGGTATCCTCATCGCATTGTAGGTTCGAAAGTTCAAGACACATCTTAAATCAGAAATAGAAGTATTCGTGGCCAATATTTTCCTTCGCGTACTCGAATCTCCAAACTCACCATTCGAGCAAAAGTTATTGGTACTCGAGGCTCTGAGAGCACTCTGTGCGGATCCACAAATGCTGACGCAGCTTTTCTTGAATTATGATTGCGACTTCGATGCGGTTGATTTGTACAAAGATATAGTTCATCACGTAACGAGAATAAGTGCCAAGGCGGTCGCCCCCAAGGCGACGGTAGGCAATGGTACTGTGACAAAAAAGAGTGCTGATCAGGAGTTGGAGTTGAGTCGGACTGGATTAGAGGTATTGGTGGTCATTTTACGAAGCTTCTTGAAGTCGCTTGGATTGCCGGGGGGAGATGATGTGGACGAATCAGATGGTTCGTCGTCGTTCTCACTGTTAAGGCAGAGTCTTAAGATAGACATAGGAGAGAATATAACGGTGGATGATATCAGCGCGGAAAGGAATTCGTTGAGAGAGAGCAGCGAAGTATCCCTTGATAAGACGGATATCTCCGAAGGTCAATCGAGAGACAGCGCCATGGGGGAACTACAATCATCGGCATCGGATGTGGCTGGAAAGATTGTCGACGCCTTCGACAAGAAGCGCTTGGCGCAACAGCACTTTGAGATTGGTTGTGTCAAATTCAAACTGTCATTCAAAAGTGGTCTGAATTTCTTCGTCGAGAATGGCTTCGTCGAGCTTGATGCACAGGGGGTGGCACGCTTTCTCTTTGAACACAGTGAGGAGCTCGACAAAACGGAGATTGGCGAAGTATTGGGAAAGGAGCCAGACGCAGCATTTGTCAAGGGCGAAGGCGTGGATCCTGAGAAGGGTGGAAGTGGATTTTATCTGCGTGTTCTGTATCATTATGTCGACAAGATGGATTTCGCAGGGCTCTTATTCGATGATGCAATACGGCAGTTTCTATCGGGATTTCGTTTACCAGGTGAAGCTCAAAAGGTGAGTCGCAACTACTTCTTGCACACAATATGAGTCCTTTTCATGCGTCTCACCATCGATTGCAACTTTTGTAGATTGATAGAATCATGGAAAAGTTTGCGGAGCGCTTCACTCGTCAGAATGAATCCGTTTTCCCTTCACCAGACACTGCATTCATTTTGGGTTTCTCGGTGATTATGCTAAACACTGATCTACACAACCCAAGCATCAAACCTGAAAGACGGATGACAGTTGAGTCTTTCATCAGAAACAACAAAGGAATTGCTAATGGAGGAGATTTGCCGGAGGAGTTCCTTACTGGTATTTTCAATCGAATCAAGGAGAAACCTTTCTCGCTGAAAGAAGACGATGATGCCCGTGAAAAAGTGTCGAAAGAGAGCACACGAGAAATGTTTGAATCCTTATTTGTATTTGACGGCCCGGCAATATTTGGAGCAAGTGCTGAGGAAAAAAAGCGAGAGAAGTTCCGCAAGGAACGAGAGGAAATGATGGTGGCGTCGGAGCAGCTCTTCAAAAAGCGTCCCTCCGATAAGAATTATTCGTCGAAAAACATGCAAGGGGACATGCATCAATTGACAGATTCGGTTTCTCCTGGAGATGTTGTCAGGCCAATGTTTGATGTCACTTGGGGCCCCTTGATCGGAACCCTCTCCCAAGTTCTAGAATCATCATCGAATGAAGCAAGTATCGCCCTTTGTCTCAGCGGCTTTGTCTACTCTATCCGAATATCGTCCCATGGTGGTATGTCTTTGGCTCGAAATACATTTGTGAACTCTCTCGCAAAATTCACAACCCTTGGATCGATTAAGGAAATGAAAAGTAAAAACATCGAGTGCATTCGGACACTCCTCAGCATTGCTATCATTGACGGAGAATATCTTGGTGAAAGCTGGTCTCCAATTTTGCAGTGCATCTCTCAACTTGGGAGGTTGCAATTGTTTGCATCGGGTCTTGATTCACAAGAGCAATCTCTCCAAACAGAGCCATCGCAACTGCCGAAAATATCTGATGCGGCTCGTGAGATGGAAGAAAATAATGGCAAGGCAGTTCTTGCTGCCATCAATGAGGTGCTGATCGACAGAGTTTTTTCATCGTCTGTCACATTGTCCGCTCGTGGAGTTGTCAGCTTTATCGAGCAATTGATTGCCGTTTCTGACGCAGAGATTTCTGGCGATACAAAGAAAGGAATAAGTGGAGTGAGCTCGACTTCTACGAGTGCGACAAAAGGGAAAGTTACTGGCTCAGCGCATGGACCAGAAGGCCCTCGCATATTTTCCCTTCAGCATCTTGTGGAAGTTGCTGACTACAATATGAATATTCGACCCCGGATCACATGGTCCCAACTTTGGGAAACCATGGGTAATCATTTTGCCAAAGTTGGATGCAACGAGAACGCCATGGTCAGCATGTTCGCAATCGACGCCCTCCGCCAGCTGAGTTTCAAGTTCTTGGAGAAGCCAGAGCTCACAGACTTCAATTTTCAGCGTCTTTTCCTCAAGCCTTTCTTGCTTATTATGAAGAATCCCGGCTCGAGAGAGGATATCCGTGAGTTGGTGTTGCGTTGCGTTGATAATATAATCCGCACTCTGGCGCACAACCTTCAGAGTGGCTGGAAGATATTTTTCTCCATCTTGACACTTTCTTCGAGCGACCCCAGTGTAAAAATAAATACTCTGGGATTGGCAGTTTTGCAGAGGCTGCTAGACGAGCATCTCGACGAACTGTGTTTGTCGGGGCCAGTGACGGCTGACGGCGAGGGCAAACCTGATGTAACCTTATCATCCTCAGCACGAAGTATCAGAAACTCCAATGCGGAAGACTTTGTTGAGCTTTGTCGTGCTTCTTTATCTTTTGTACAAATCGAGGAAAGCGACAGCCCACTCCCCATCGGATTGTCCATGAGAGCTCTTTGTCATACAGCGTGCTACGCTGATCTCATCGCAGATAAGAAAGTATTGCCTCCTGTTTCTGGATACCAACACAGTGATCGCATGGCTCCTGGTTTTACTTATGAAGGGCTAACAGAGGAAGAATCGCTTGATATGACCTTATGGCGACCATTACTGGACGGATTATCATCAGGAATGTGTTCAACTGCCCCTAGTATCAGCGGAGGGGTTGGTTGTTTGATTCAACGCGGAAGTGTCATGGCCTTACGTGCGATTCTTCTGAGGCATGGAAAACTGTTCTCTGTGGCACAGTGGTCGGCAATCCTCACTTATGCAATTCTGCCCGCTGTGCAGGTTGGTGCCGAGAGTGATACTTCTCCTGTAACCAGCATACTATCTGAGTCTCCTTCTGTTTCAAGTCTGGATTTCGTGGGTGAACCCCTTCGATTCCCACCGCCTCGTGATGATGAAGGCCTACTGAAATTTGCAGCAGTGCTCCAGGCTGATGAAGTCACACCCTGCAGGCCACTTGGAACGGCAGAACTGCTTGCTGAAGCAAGCTTTGCCGACTTGAGACACGGTGGAGATGGCAACTTGAGCAATGCTTTTAGCCTTAAAAAGAAAGACGTGGACACGAGGATCTCTAACCTACAACCATTCCCAAGCAGCTGGATATCCACAACCGCGCCGATCGCGCTAGGTCTGCTGACTGACATTGTCTATTCAAATTGCCTTGCCCTTGGAGCAGGCGGAAGAGATGTACTGTGGCCCGCAATAAGCAGTCAATTAGCACGATGGTCAGTTGGTACTAACGTCGTGGATGGAGGTGACGAGATTGCTGAAAAGTGGCAACCTTGTGAAGCACTAGTTCGAATCGGTTGTAAAGAGTGGAGTCGATTGTTTCGCTTAGTGTTGGACGCTGCTCCTGACCTGAATGCCGTTGAAGTACAGGCCTGGTTGAAAGTTTTGACCGCGAGTCTCAGTGATACAATGAGTAAGAACATAGCGCTCGAGGAAAAAATAAGAACAGACATCGTCGACTCAAAGTTGACATCGCATGGAATACTCAAAGATAGCCCACAGATGAGCGAAATTGAGGATTCGGGCATCATGCGGAAAGCCCGAAATACCGATTATCTTGGCATGCTCCCAGTGCTGAAGATTAGGTGTATTGCCTTGCACTGTTTGCAGCAATGCATGTCAACTGTTGTGGATCAATTCTCTGCTCGGGCATCAGAGGACGAAATTTCATGTCTACTTGACACACTCAACCGATCGCGACTTACATCCAGCATTGCAAGAACCGATGAAGACTTGGCGCATGCTTTCCATGAGGCGTTTATCAGCCAGTGGGGAGAAAGTGACGGTGTAGAAGAGGTAGAGGCAACCTTGCAGAACGCCAGTGGTGGAACATCTCATCGAGGAAGTAGTCAAATCTTTTTCTTAACACAAGAGGCGAGTGCTACCAAAGCAGTGATCCTTCTCTTAACTTCGTTGTTCTGCAGACATGATTGCGATCGTGATGAAGGATGGGACGCTGAGGCATTTTCTGAACCACTTTTATTAGAACGAGTGACGGATGTGCTTACACAATTCATCGCATCGGAACAAAACGACGGCCAACTCATCGATCCAAATGTTTGGAGAAGCGTAAAGGAGAGTGGAGGCCAAGTAGCGTATTATTGCACATCGTTTGCAGTCGTAGTTGTCGACATCCTGGAGACAATCTTAGCAATGGAGGAGGAGAAATTCTATCGTCACAAAGCATCTCTATTTCCCGTCCTCTGCTCATTGGTGTGTGTCCAAAGTGTTGAAATCCGACAGTTGGTGGCAAACATATTTCGCAAACAAATTGGACCCAGGATTTTACAAGAGTAAGAGTGATATGGTAGGAATGTAACATCTTGTTTATAAGCAGTATTGGTAGACTTCTCTCTATGGGTGTTCCAACCCTCGTCTCATTAAGATGCAATGAAAGCCTCCAAGGCGCCGCCGCATGTAACCATACTGCTTTTGATAAGAAAGATGATCGCATTCGATTAATTCTCTAACATAAACAGCAACAAATAACGATGCTTAGAAACAGCCCTCAGGGGGGCATTCAGGTCCACATTTTGAGTAATCTATTTTTCGAGGGACGAGTGAGCGAGAAAATGATGGTAATCAGTAACAGCAGAGTACTTCTCAATATGAAACACCATGCGAACTTCAACTTACCCATCAGCATTGGTATCAACCAATTGGTGCCTTCATGGGGATTATAGCTACCCATGCTGCAATTTCCCGTTCGGACATATCTGCATACCTGAACTCTACACACAGCCCCATCGTCTAGGTTCTTGACTGCATCTCCACATCCCAAATAACGAGTTGCTCTCCATAATGCCTGTGTCAAATGGGCATTGGCAGGATATTCCACAAACTCTTCTCTATCTACCCATCGCTTCAGAATCTGTCGGCATAGAATGGGGAGAGACAAACAAAATGGTTAATCACATCCAGCAGAGACGAGTCGATATGAGCGAAATGAAATTTCTTACATTCTCCGGTGGGTACAGCTGCGCATAACTTGATCCAGCACTACCAATATTCTGCGCCAGATTCTCCCCCTCCGAAACCGATTGCTCATGTTCCGTTTCCTTACTACAATCTTGGACTAGCACTTGAGCCCAATTCAATGCCTCCTTGGCCAACTCCGCCGACCAAACTAGTGGGACGTACGTCGTGCCATATCGTACATGCCAATCTTTTCGTCGAACATTATGTGCCTCCACCCATTCTAATTCACGTTCAGTCATGGTCAATTCGGGATTATACCCGACTAGTATATCATAACTTGTTTTATAGCGGTAATATCCCCCATTGATGATTTCCTTCCCGTCAATGGAGAGGGTGTAGTATCCTGCACTGCCATTACTACAACAGAATCCATCTCCAAAAGTATCTTTTAATGTGAATCGATATTTGCCTGGATCTAGATACAGTTCCATCGAATCTTTTTCGTAGGGTTCATATGTATTTGCATCGACGGAAGCAATGAGCTCCGATACGGCGCCGGTTTGTTCATTTACCAAATGGAGTGTCCATGACGTTTCTTCCCCATGTTTATCAGTTTGCATTTCAATTGAAAGACAAGATTGTGTTGTTGCTGATGAAGACAATGAAGATGACGAAGACGATGACGACGAAGATGACGAAGAGGAAGAATCATCTTTTCCCGAGGTAACAAGTGCCAAACTGTTGCTTACTGCACTAGATGAAGATGCTGTGGAACTTTCAGATAACTGACCAGTCGGTGTTGCAGTGGTAGTAAATTGTACATTCTCCACGGAGATCGATTCTGATGACACATGTGAAACGCTACTTGGTTGCAATGTGGGACTGTTGGAAAACATTTGAGTTATTGGCTCTAGAGTGGATGTGTCTAGCGTCGGTGATAGACTCAGTGATGCAGATAATGATGACGATGACGATGACGACGATGAAGTGATTTGTTCCGCAGTAGCATCAGAATCCATCTCTTGCCACACAACATTGCCGTTATTATTGTTGGTACTTGAAACCGAAGATGTTGCTGTTGAAGTGGGCGCTGCGTCGGATGTCCACTGCACGAGGCCACCATTCGTAGTAGGTGTAATTGCTTGCTCAAAATCTGCGACGGGAGAATAGCTAGGGACATCAGTTTCAACCATTCTTTTGGTGCTGTCGAGTAGGGACACATTTTCCGAAGCAGCCAATTGAGCATCGGTATTGCGGGAATTGTGCACCGTCATACCAACGGCAAGCGCAATGCCAACGGCTGCAATGAATCCCAATGTTGCTACCCACAATATCATTCTATGTTTGCTGTTGGAACATAATGTTGTTGTGGATGATGCTCGTGGTGTTGATGTTGGGGTATTTTCATTGAAGCTATCCTCGTCACTGCGTAGATTGTTCGGATCGTCTCTGGCATAGAGATGACATTCGTCATTGTCATTCTCGTCACTGTGTACATGCTGCTGCTGCTGTTGTTGTTGACGTTGATTCTCGGGTGCATCATCTTCCTCAGGATAGAGACACAAGTCATTCCATGACATGCCCCCCAACGACATGGATCGCTCCATATTCATCGTTATTGGTAGAGGGTAACGAGCTTCTAAATCAGGTGTGAGGTCCGAATGCTCCGTCCAACCTCCACCAGCACCAGCACCAGCACCGTGACAGTGACCTGGAATTCGAGAGTTGGTTCGTCTCGTATTCGCATGCCTCACGGTCGTGGTCAATGTGGCGCTAGTAGCAGGTGCAGCAGCAGCAGCAGCAGCAGCAGCAGCAGCGCGTTCCAAGTCGGGCATTCGTCGTTCGCGCTGATGATGGGCATCATCATTCGCATCGATATTCTCAATATCGCACTGAGGCAGCACCGATTGCATCGATCCCGAGCATTCCCATAGCATCGTCATCGATATATGCTACTCTCACTCTCACTGTTGAACAGAGCTCTCTTCTCGATGGTTCACAATTGCATGAATAATATGTGCTCACTCGCTTGTGGCATAGGCATCGGGATGAATGATGATGACGACGATACGCTATCTACTCGACTCCGGGGTTCGTTCCCCTCTGACCTTGCCCTTGCTCTTGCTGGTTGGCTTTGGGTTGAATGTCTCGAGTCTCGATGGTGCGGTGGCGGCGGCGGCGAGTGGCGGTGTGGATGGGGTTCGTCATCGTCATGGCATTCATGGTCGTCATCTTCTTCTTCGTTTGTCGTTTGGGTGGATGAAGGAGAGAGAATGCAGAAAGTGATCTTCAAAATTTCCGTTCACCAATGGTCAAGAAAGAATTTGAATTTGAATTCCTTTTTCGAATTTGATTCGTAATGAATTCCTTCGTTAACGACAAGATTGGGGTTGGCATTTCAAATTTAAATCAAGAAAAAATGGGAGAATGTCTGCCTGGCTGGCGTGCTGAAAGATTTGGCACATGGCGAAAATGGCGGGAATTCAACATACGTTCAATGAGCGAGGATAAGGCGATATGTAGAACAGAGGCGAAAATGGCGGGAACCCCCAAATCCGAGATCTATCGAGCGAGGGCGCGTTCGATTTGGGTCAGTTCGAGCCTAAAAGAGGAGGTACGATCAATTAAACTATAAAGATACACTTATCATTCAAGTACTCATTAGAGTGAGGTTAGGACTACAACTACAAGGGCCTCACGTACGTGTGGATGAGGCCCAACGCATGTACATCCAATGGCATCGCCAACAGGCAGACGCCGAGTACTGGGGTATGAGTGGGTATTACCCCCAGGTATTACCCGACTCCAGTATTGAACCATAGCCGAGCCCGTGGACGCTCTGGCCGTTGCCAGAGCACATCCTCCGTCCCGCCATAATTCAAACGGTCCCTGTGATTTGCGAGTTGACCAACAAATAAACATCAATAGTAAATCGTTAACGTTCCCACATGATGGGACGGAGCAATTTGAATTTCCTACTGAAATCCATCAGCTTCGTAAAGGCGTCTGCAATGTTTGTCTCGGTATCCTCCTTACCAATTCGGATGATCCCGGCAGCTACCGCCTCCCTAATAATATGATAGTTGATTGCATTGTGCTTCTTAGCCAACACCGACTCAGGAATACTAGTGTTCTTGACCACTGCCATGTTGTCGCAAAACATACTGCATGGTCCAACGATTGGTATTCCAAAACACTTGAGCTTAATTTGTAAAGCTGAGACTAAATCCCTCGCTATTCGCATTGCCAAGAGCTCTGACCCATAGCTACTCGATTCACAAGTATTTTGTCGCTTGCTGAATGCCAGTATAGGTGCATTTTGTAGGAATACCATAATTCCAGTGTGCGATCATCAGGTAACCTTGTTCCTGGCGTGGTCAGCATCAACAAAACATGCCATGTTCACAGCATTGCCAAGAGGAACCGGCATGTCCGGAGGATCCTCTTCCATGATGTCCCCGTAAAAATCCTTCCAGTCACCAAGTGAGGGCGTTCGAGGATCGAATACAATTCGACCCATGGGGTTTCGGCTGAGGAAGTCAGCAATTAGATAAAGTGCTTCCAGATGCCCGACACGTGGGCTGGCTTGATATTGTGACAAGAGCGAGACTTCAGTTAGAATGTCGAACCAACCTAACTCGATGGCCCAGCGGAATATCCCAATAATTTGTCGAAAGCGTGATGCCATCTCTTCGTCGCACATGGGTGTCTCGTCCAACTCAGGACGATAACTCGGAGGTAGTGGGCCGTGGTGCCGATTACCCCGTCCACCCTTAAGTTCACGGCCGTCCTCAAGTAGGAGCGACCTGATTGTTTCGACTGCAGCTTTGACGTACTTCTGGCTTTCCATGCTCCAACACATACTGCCATCGTCGAGCTGTACTTGTGAGATACCGGCCCCGAGGTATGTTGTCGGCGGTCCGTATTCACCATTCTTAATTTTGAATTGCTCCCCGATCGATTTCATTATATCCTCGGGTGCATGGCTAACAACCAAAACGTCGTCGACATAAACCAATAGGTATTCATAATACGGCTGCCCGGCGTGGAAGTTCTTCCGAAAATACACATCTGGGTCAGCACGAGTGGGTTTAAAATTGAGACTACCCGTGATGAAGGCAGAGAACATGGCTCGCCAGCCGGATGATTTCAATCCATATAAGGCCCGGACTAATTTGCATGGGGTACCCTGAATGTCCCCGCACTCTGGGCCTGCCACGAACCATATACGCTCACGGCAAGCGGCATTGAGGTAGGCATTACCAATGTCACAAGACATGATATCCAATCCATTCAAAGCAGCAACAAGGAAGGCAATTTTGACGCTCTCTTGTGATACAACACTCGAGTAGGTCAACGAATTCGGCGCTTCGGTCATGTGACCTCCGGCTACAAAGCAAGCCTTCCTGGTAAAATCCATTTTAACATCGAAGATGATGTGACATTTAATCTCTTGGTACCCTCGGAGCTCAGGCACTTGATTTGCCCTAACTTGCTCGGGGGTTACCCTGTCCATTGAAACATACGAGACTTGCGCTTTGCCCATCTCCTTTTTAATCGCATCGGCCCAGTAGGTATTACCATTCTCTTTGTCAATTTGAAGGGCTTCTTTCACGGTCTTTGGGACTCTGATCCCGTACTTGTGAGTGGTTCTCCAATACTTTTTGTTGACCTTATTGATCATTCGATGTCGCTTTCGTAGGACTAACGGTACCCACCATTTGAAGGCGGGTTCGTGATCAATTTTGCAGGCAATAGCATATTCGGCGAGGTCGATTGGATTACTCTCCTTGACATCTCGCAAAGGTAGCCAATCAGTGGTACCATCAGAGAACTCCACATTTATTTTCCATCCAGCGGTAGTCCTCTTTAATCTCTCCTGGCCGCCTACCATATAGGTTCCCTCTGAAACAGGGATGGCATGCCCATCGGTCTTGTGGCCGACAATCTCTCTGATAATATTAAACTGACGCCCTTACTTTAACAGGGTCCAATAGAAAGGTAGCCCCGATGAGATTATCGAATGTTGTAACATCATCATCCACTGGCAAGTCCCCGTTCCATGCGTTCCCGTTATCCGTCTCGCGCTGGAGTGGGATATCATGAATATCATGTTGGTAATAGTGATCTAAGTCGTTTCCAGGTAGGGCAAAGTTTGTATCGTCCAATCGTGCTGCAAGGCTCGTATTAAAGTCGTCGATCCTCTCTTTAAGATCAGGATTCCGATAGTCCTCGTCAGTCACATGCTGTACAGTAGTGGTAACTATTGGCCGTCCGGATACTGGCATTAGCCAGTAACACATGTCCGAACCATACCTATGGGCCACTCCCATCCAACGAGCCAACTCTCTATCGTGTTCGGCCATTGAAGGGTGTGGTGTTCGCCAGTACCAGACTAGGTCATAAAAATTGAAGTCACAGTACTCCGATATGTCAGGCGTCGTGCCCGTAATCATTTCGAATCCCATTTGCTCATTATGTCCCCGCGGGATGAATTGCATTAGACGGGCTTGGTGTTCGAAACCGAAGCACCATAGCCGCCGTGGGATATTATTCGTGGTCATGACGTGTCGCCACCGTTGTTTCAAATCCCGGATGGCGACATCGACCTGCTGAAGTTGATTATGCCGATAAGGCTCGGCAAAAGTAAGCTTGATGCCGTATTTGTTTATTGCCCGTTGGAAGTCAGTATGCCGGCCTGTGAAGGTCGCGGCCATATCAACCTTTAAATTGGCTGGCACTCCAACCNTATGCCGGCCTGTGAAGGTCGCGGCCATATCAACCTTTAAATTGGCTGGCACTCCAACCTCGTCGCAGAAGCGGCGTAAAGAGTCAGTCGTGTCGCCGTCATTCTTTGTAGCTTGCGGGTATACCGCCGCCAAGCTAACCGGTATGTCCTCGTATCGACTTATATTTCGATTCAACATGGTCCATTGTCCACTTATCGCCGAGGTAGTGGGCATGGAGGTTGAGGTGATCAATGCGGTACTGCCATGATAATGGGAGCACAGCATGTCGGATCCCTTTTTGAGTTGTGGTGTTAAGGATGTCTTTAGCTATTCCAATACCAACGTTCCAAATTTTAGAGATATGTTCAGGGGTGAATTGGGAGTGGCGGGTCGAGCTGTACAGCTTTGATATCCCGGCTGTCCCGTTCGTAGCATCAATGTTGACGCTCTTAATAATTTGCTCCATTTGAAGCTGCTCAGTGTCTCCGAAGTTGGAGAAGGCAGTACTGTCCGTTTCATACATGTGATGATGGCGATTGGTGCCATGAAACTGCAAGGATTGCACTTTTTGGATGAATCGATCTTGGATAACTCCTCCAGGCATAGCGATTCCCAGAGGATCCCATGGTGCCTCACATGTAAGTACAACATGGGGGTAGGTTTCCATTTCATAGTCAGTAGGGAAGCGAGAATTGAAGTATAATTGAAAAGGGATGCGATCCGTATCATTTATAACGATGCCCATTTGACGACCGGGGTCGATCTCGTAAGGGTTATCGAACAGTTGGAAACCGTTATGGCGAATTTGGTTGGGGTTTATGAGACTGTGGTCGAGGTCGCTACCAAAGAACAAGACTTCATGCATAATCAGGATGAACCCCTGACCAGTTTGCTCATCACTCCATGCTGTGGCCACGGTCGCAATGGGAATCTTTTCCATCGCTCCGAGCTTGTTATGGAATCCGCTGACGGTACATTCTTGACCGGTATAATGAATGAGGCGGCAATTAAGGCCTGTGCAGATAGTGTCGGCACGTGAATTGAGCTCTGAGCAAGCATTGTCCAAAGTAATGGGCTGGAGGGATTGTTCGTTCGCCTTCACGCGCTTGACGGAACGCTCCATTTGGGATCTTTGTCCCATGCATACGGCACTAATTTGAACAATTCGCGGTACTTGATGGTTCGTCTGGAAAGATAAACAGCGGTTGCCACCAAAGCGAGTTCCATTCTGTCCACCACGATCCCCATTGGTACTTGCCTGGGATTGAGTCACCAAACTTGCCTGGGATTGAGTCACCAAGCTGGTGTTGCTCGAATTTGAGGACTGCTGAGGCTGCTCATTTTGCCCCGCGCGACCAATGGTATTTGATTCATTGACATTGCGGTGTCCGCCGCCATTGTTGGCATTGGCCCCACCATCATTATTGGTATTGTTGGGGCGGTCATGGTTATAGCGATAACCACGGCCTCCCCTACCATATCCACCATGCCCACGACCACGGCCCCTGCCGCGGCCGCGTCCACCTCCATTATTACGCCGGGCTGCTTGTTTAAGGTCTTCAACCAAAGCAGCTCCACGAACTCCAAGGAGAGTGGTCTCGCGATCGGTGAAAGTACGGAAGGGGTTACGAATATCTACCCCATTGAATTCCGTGTGCCGTTCCCCATTGTTATTGGTATTCCCTTCACTGATGTGACGAGGATTAGGGCCCGGGGCATTGACAGTGGCACTATTGATCTGTGCCATACGTGCAGTGATAAACTGAACCGCCGCGGTGTAGTTGGCCTTATGAGCCTCACGCATAGTTTCGACGGCAACAGTGATGGTGACGTTGTTCGTAGGATTTTTGATCCTCTTTGCCAACTGTTCCACTTTAGACTTGTCGGTGAATTCCTGACCATGCTTCTTTAGAACATTGTAGGCTTTGTTGAGCCTCATGATCAATGTCTCGAATGCCATGGTACGAGGGTGTCGAGCTCCTGTTGCGCCTTGGTAGCATGAATGTCGAGCTCGGCCCCCCCTCATAATGGAGACGTAGGGCTTGCATTGCCGCCCTTCTGTTCCTGGCGGTGGCAGCATCGAAAATCCATGTCTCAGCCGCTGTCTGAACCACCGCTAGATGGATCAATGAGAATACTCCGGCCAGTGGGAGCTGATACATCAGCTTTTCGTATTCCATGGTGGCATCGACCTCGGGGTCCCACCCGGCAGGCTTGTCAGGCCTGATGATATAAGCAATAGGGCTAAAGATACGCCCGTAGATGAGGGACAAGGTCTCAGTGACCTTACGATCCCATTCATCAAAGTCATGGTTGGTCGTCCACTTCTCCAGGGATTTGATATTCTCTCCCTTATCGCGATTGGAGACATAGGCCTCATAGGCCAAATGACCATCAAGTAGGTCTGCAATGTTTATCATGAGTGGATCGACGG